>PVJA010003879.1:0-90901 GCA_004027025.1 Myocastor coypus | reverse complement strand
TCTTCTTCTTCTTCTTCTTCTTCTTCTTCTTCTTCTTCTTCTTCTTCTTCTTCTTCTTCTTCTTCTTCTTCTTCTTCTTCTTCTTCTCCTCCTCCTCCTCCTTCTCCTCCTTCTCCTTCTCCTCCTTCTCCTTCTCCTCCTCCTTCTCTTTTTTCTCTTCCTCCTCCTCCTTGTATTTGATACAGGGTCTCACTATATAGCTCAGACTCATAGAGATCCTCTTGTTTTCAGCCTCCCTAGCAATAGGATTACAGGTGTGTGCAACCATCCCTGGACTTGGTGGCCAGCTCAGCATGCGTGGGGGTAGGGCCAGCACATCATGTAGTGCAGGGGATCAAAACCCAGTCTTGTCTAAGTTCAGTCATTTTTATGAGGCTCTCACGGTGCTGTTGTTACTTGGAAAGTCAACAAGGCCCTGCATTGTATGACTTGAAATCTCAAGAGTTTGATGCCTGTAACCTCAAGGCAGGGTATAACCAGAGCTTTTCAACCTTCACAGCTGGCAGATTGGCCGTGATGACCATTCTGTGCTTTGCAGCATCCTTGATCTCTTCCCATTCGATGCTGTCCTCTAAATGTGACTCTCCAAACACTGTCTCTGCACATTGCCTTCGGTCTTCTGCGAAGCAAAATCTTCCTATGGTTGAGGACCAGTACTATCAGATGTTACATTATCAGTGGCAATATTGTTAATGTTAGTCACATTCTTTTTTGAAATATACAGACTTTTGTTGCATGTTTAGCAAATATGTGGCAAATCTCCAGTATATATGTTAGTGTAGGGGTGCTAAAATAAGACAGCCTTCTCACTGTGTTGTGCCACCCTGTAGGATACATTCATTTTAAAGATATAAGCCAGACATCATAGTAAATGTAGGGCAGGAAGACAGGTTTTGAAAAAAAAAATATGTTTTTATCAAATAACTTTTGAAAGCTATTTCAAGTGGTTTTGTAAGGGAAATAATTACTTTATTCATGTAAAAACTGTAATTATGTGCCACAGTCCAGCCATAGGCTTTTCCGAGTTGGCAGAGTAATTAAATAGCCCGAGCTTTCTCTGCTGAGCTGAACAATGGAAGTGCCAGCCCTGCCTGTGCAGCTGCACCTTGTGATGACTTCCCGGCTCGGCACCTTGCTTTCTTTTCATAACAGAGCACCATTGATCGCAAAGTTATTTTTGGATGCTGTTGCCCAAGGATGAAAATAGAAGGTGAGCACATCTCATGTGCCAGCAGTCGCAGAACAGGTATGTGGAGTACTGCTCGGTCGCTTGCTTGGTTCTGAGACACCGTACTCAACACCTCCGACTTCAAGGAGGCAAGTTGTATTTTAGCTCTGAGTCTGCAGAGGTTTCAGCCCATAGTCTTGTAACACCGGGGAGCAAGAAGCAGAGAGTGGAGGCGGGGCGCTAAGAGGGAGGAGCTAAAACCTTTCAGGCCACACCCCTAGTGGCTCACTTTCCAGGTCCCGCCCCCAGTGAGCCGCCTCTTCCAGCCAGCATGGGCCTCCTGACTGCAGTAGCTTAGTGTGAGCTCCGTGATCCGGTAACCTTCAAGCCCCACTTCTAAGTACATGAGGCTTTGATGGACAGGCAGGTAGAAACCATGAGAAGTACCTTCTCCCTCCGAATAGGCATGGCATTAGGGACTGAAAATGATCAGCAGTGTTTAGGGACTTTATATCCTTGCAAAGGTTAGCTCACATCTTTCTCTGTCAGAGATTTGCTGGCCTCTCCCCAGCCAGGCTCTGTGGAAGTCCCATCCAGTGCAAAATCACATGAGAAGCAAAGTTATAATCCAGTGATTATAGGTAATTGGCACTACCAATACCTGCTATGCAACAGAGAGCCCCTATGGAACCAAATTCATTGCATCAGTGTTTCACCAAGCTCACAGTATATATTTTAAAACTTAAATTAGTTACAATATCAGTAAGGGTGCTAGATAGATAAGGACAGAAAATTTGAGGAGATAGGATCTCAAATAAGCCAGAACTTTTTTCTTACTCATTTAATTATGGAGAGCCCAGAGGACCATGGCGAGGCTCCATGGTCCTCACATTTGTTTGGTTTCATTGGCCATCGAATTAGAAGGTGGAGCTTTCCACACAGGCTCCACAGTGGCTGCCCTGGCTGTGTCCTCTCATGCATGAGAAGAAAAAGGGCCTCTTCCTTTGTGGACGTTTTCTGGAAATCACACGAGCTGCAAATTATGCTTCCTGCCACTCCTCACACGGCCACAGAAGCATAGGGCCAGCCAGCAGCGGCACTTGGAAAATGTCTGAGTTCAGCACATAAACACCAGCAGGGGTGTTTTTTAGCTCCTAGGAAAAGATTAGGTCGATAGAAAATGTGGAGCCCTGAGCTGGGCGTGGTGCCTCATGCCTGTAATCCCAGCACTTGGGAGGCTGAGACAGGAGGATTGGTGCAAGTTCGAGACCATCCTGAGCTACAAAAGTGAGCTCAAGGCCAGCCTCAACTGCATAGCGAGACCCTGTCTCAAAAAGACAAAAAAAAAAAAAAAAGAAAATGTGGAGCCCTGGGCAGACTGAGGCTGTGTGGTTGAGGGCTTAGGCAGGCAGAACTGAATGACTGCAAATGGCGACTCCAGGGCTTGGAAGAAGTCACGGAAGGCAGGAGAGGAGGTGGGATTCGGTGGTGCTTTAATAAGCTGAGAGGGCCCAGCTAGATTTGGCTGGGAGGGGAAACACCAGCTTCTGGCTTCCTCAGGAGCCAGGTTCAGTGCCTTGAGGGATATCTTCAGAACAGAGTGACCAGGTGCCTGAGGGTGGTCTGGCCCAGCAGGAGTTCAGTTTCTACAGGCGTTTACACAGCACTTAACTAGCTCACTGCCCCTTCTGGAATGTGCATAACTGACTGTAAGATCTGAGGTACTTTTTCTCAGAACACACACACACACAAACATGCACACACACATGCGCGTGTGCACACATGCATGAGTATGTAAGGCTGTACGTGGCAATGGCCTTTGGCATTTTTGCAGAATGAGAAATATCATATTATTCATTCTATTACCCAAGCTGTTAAGCAACCAATTTTGAAGATCTGAAATTTGTGCTGTCTCTGTCTGCAAGGCCCATGAATCCCTGTGAATGTAATTGTATTACTTAATCTATTATTATATCATCCATTATTTTTATTATCACCATAATCTCGAGACAGTTTATTACAGCATAAAATGATAGCCTCCCTGAAAACCACTTTGCACTCTGCTAACGTCATTTGTTTGTCTAGTACTTCAAGTCTGCTGAATGTTTTTTTTATTCTAAAGAGAAAAGATTAAAAATAACAATAAAGCAGAGAGTCAGAATAGGTCAGTAGGAAAGCAGCAATAATCAATACATTATCTTTTGTTATGTTCAATAGTTGTTCTAGAATGCAAGATACAGGCATGAAATACTGTCCAAATAATGTTGGCGCAAACCTTTCTTTTCAGTGAACTAAGAGATGCTAGCTGTATCAACTATCTTAACTGCTTATGTATAATTTTGACTTTTAAAATATATTCGAACAAATGTTGTGAGGAGTGACATGGTCTTTAAATAGAAGAGTTGTATATTATTATCAGGTTTTGGACAATAATCCTTTAAGTTGTAGGTATTTGGTTAAAAATTCAGATAAGCAGGAGGAAATGAAGAAACTATTGAATGAGGAAAAATAAAAAGAGATTAGAGATATTCTTGAAAACAGGTTTTGTTTAGCACTAAGCCTTAAGTAGTTGGTGGAAGATTAAATGTAATAGCCTTAATAGACACAAGATAAAAAAATGGTGCAATTCTTAGATGATGTTCTGACCCAACCCAAAGACCTACTGAATCATTAATAATAACTGAATAATTAATAATTAGTAATTGAGTAATTAATGTTCAGGGTAATAGAGAACTAAGATGTGGAAAGGGTTGTATTTTGTGGCCTAGAACACAAGCATTGCAATGTGTGCTCTACATGACAAAGGAAAACCAGAGCTAGACTCTGGATGGAACTGTTGAGCAAAGTCACGTGCCTGGAGGACTTGCTGTGTTCCTGTAGCGTAGTGTGCGTGCTGGAGGCACAGAGACGGCCGTCTGCTCAGAGTCACACAGGTAGCGAATCCAAGAACTGGGGTTTAATTGGCAAGGAGTTCAGATGCTAAGCTTTTCTTTCTCTCTTCTACTTTTTTGTTTTCCCTGTCCCATGCATCCTGCCCTCCCCCTTCCTCTCAGTGTCTGTCTGTCTGTCTTGAGCTGTCAACCTCTGTCTTACCTGTGTTTCCCAGCTAGAAGAGCTCTTGAGTAATTTTGCCTGCCTAGCCACAGCCTCAGCCCAGGCAGCAGGCACGCCTCCTGGAGCTGGTAGGTGGGATGAACGGCTACGGTCGGCTTGAGCATAGACGGGTGTGGCGGGCTTGATGCCAGGGACTTGGGGTCTCACAGGGCACCACCTGCTGGTGGCTGACTAGGTACGCCTCTGGTTTCTGTCTCTAATGTGTAGCTTTTCTTTGAAACTTGACATTTCAGTTTAGTTTGGGGTGTGTCTACTAAGTCAACAACCTAGCTGTCTTGTCTGTCAGGGTAGAAACCGTTCACCCTCATGTTTGTGTCTGGATAGTCAGTGGCCACCTACTATTGGTGGACTCGAACTGACCAACACGTCTCTGGGGTGGTATTTCTACTGGAGCATCCACTAGGATAGACAGAAGCTGAACAGCTTCCGGAACCCCGGGGAACCACATTCTTTCGGAATTCAGCACAGCTGAAGGCGGTTGGTCCATGGTGTCCTCATCTGAAGATTTAACTCCTGAGATCCACACCCCTTTATTCTGAGGCTAGCTGATGTGGAAGATAGACTTCACATATACCGTGGTTGCTGTTTTTCCATCTCTTTATTCTGTACCACATACTTAAATATATCATGGTTTACCATCCTCATGAGGTCTGTGTCGTTTGTAAGCGGGGATGGAGAGGCGGCCCGCAGCTGACCTTGCGCATAGCCGGGCACTACATGTTCACCAGGTTTTAAGCCACATCCAGCAGACTCCAGCTTGGAGGCTCCTCCTGCTGTTCTCCAGTGTCTCCCTTCTGACCTAACCAAAGACTGAAGGACGGATGTCCACGGGAGAAGACTGCAGAGCAGTGCCAGTGAGCCTTCCAGAGCTCTCAGTGATGGAGACAGCAGCCTGATGCGACTTGCATGCCGTGGGCTGGCTGCCACAGCAATGGTTCTTTTTCTCTTCCTCTCTTCTTATCCTCTTCCTCCTCCTCTTCTTTTTTTCCTCCCTTTCTCCTTCTTCTGCTTTTTTTTTTTTTTGTGAGACAGGGTCTCACTCTGTGGTGCAAGGCTGGCTCAGGTTGGCCTCGACCTCACCGTGGTCCCCCTGCCTCCATCTCCTGAGGACTGGGATGACAGGCGTGTGCCACTCAGCATTAAGCATCCCGTTTCCCTGTGACATGTGAGTGGCTGTCAGGACTTGGGTGCCGAGCAGGACAGAAGGAGTGAGTAGTGCTAGGTGCCCAGCGTTGGGCCACGAATTCCAGTCCCACAGGCTCAGCCACGGAGTGGAACCTTGCCCTCATCTTGCTTTGGCGTCACTGTGCCTCCCTAAGCAGCACTGTGTGTCACCGTCAGGCACCTCATGCACCCTGTAGCTCCTCTTCCGCAGCTTCCTTTTCTCCACCACACGCATCCTGAAGGCCTCCTCCTCTCCTCCTCCACCACTAGTGTCAATATTGCCAGAGCAGCTTCAGGCTTTCAGATATTAAGAAACATTGACTTAATACTACAATCTGATTCTGCTTTAAATTTACATGTAAATGTCTAGGCGAGTGTTTTAATATTTACTTAAAATATTTGCCTTCACGCATATACATGGCCCGTGGTAGAAACACATTTAAGATGAGTGTTGATTTGTTTGCTTTGTTCTTGAGCCGATGAGGCCGTCTCCTCTGAGCTGGGCTGGGGAGAGGGCCTTTGGGTCAGCTCCCCCTTATCCTAGAGTGTACTGCTGGATAGGTGGGAGTACTACTCTTTCTGTACTCCAAGAAGGTTTGGCAAGTGGATGTTTTCCAAATAAGTAACCAGGCTAACTGTGTTTGTAGATCCATCTCTAATATAGCACTCAAAGGGAAAAAAATCAGAGGTGTGTATTAGCTGGGAAACCACTTTTGCGCTGCTTTTCGATCCATTTAAGCTAAACTAATTAGTACTGTTTGAAAGGTGAATCTAAATCCTTGGGCTAATCAGAGGAAATTGAGCCGTGCTGTTACTACACAAAGCTGGAGAGACGCGGCCTGAGTTTCCTTCGTGTCCATCACGCTGCTGATGGCTTGGTTCTGTGCCCTCTCCTGGCCCAAGGGCCTGTTGCATGAAGCAGTGCGCCAGGTGGACATGTAGGTACTGGTGTGATTCAGGTAGCTTCGTTTTGGTGCAGCACCGCGCAGGAGCCAACCTGAGGGTGCGGGTCCTTTCCTGCATGCTGTCTAGGAAAGTGTGCAGGCTGGAGCACCTTCCTGCCGCCGCTGCCACAGTTGGAAGCGCAGCGCTGTGCGCGTCTGCTGTCGTCAGGGGCTGTGTGTCCTCGGGGGTGAGGACCTGGCTAGGCACGTTGCGCGTTTGGCAAGGGACGTTGCGTCTAAAGACGTCCTCACCTGTCGCCTAGGGGCTGCACACCCGACAGCTGCACCTGTGGCGAGACCCGACTTGGAGCTCCTTCTCCCCCCTGTGCAGGTTCCAGGGGGTCATTTGCCGGCTCCCCCCACCCCCCTTACTTTCTTTGGCAGCTGTCGGGAACAGGAGATTCTTCCCTGCCCTCCTGCTGGCCGACATGAAGCAGCAGGTGCCAAAGACTGGGGTGGAGAAAGGAGGAGTAGCGTAATATTTAGCTCTGTGCCCTCCGTGCTCAGATGGAGTTAAGGAATTTTCAGAGGTGAATGTTCTTTCCCACAGTGTACAGCCATTTTTTTCATTAGTCACTGATTAACCTCTGCTCACATAAGCAGAACATCCCGAGTCTCTTGGAAGACAGAGAAAAGGAGATCTACTTTCCTCCAACCTCGTACGAATCCCCCAGCTCCCAGCTGGTAAAGAGAGTGATCAGCTTGCAGACGAGAACGCAGCGCAGAGCTGCGCCTCTCTGTCGGAAAATTCTGGACTCTTCTTACGGATGAACTTCTGCGTGTGATCTACTCCCGGTCTGACTCTGGTTGACCCAGCGACGCTGTTGCGGTCATGTCTGCCCCCCCCCACTCCTGCAGCTCTGGGGTCTCTGTGAAGACAGCACCCCAGAGCTGCCTGTGTAGCTCTTTTCCTCCCCAGGGGCAGCTCAGCACTGAGCTAGTGGACTCGTGAGGATAGCTCTGGCTAGGGCGTCGGTTTTCACACCATGGAGGTAAGGGGGCGGGTCTCAAAGCCACAAGGAGAAGTGGTATCACTAGATCCACCCTGAGGAGACAGCCAGCACAGTCCTCAGCTGTAGTCACAGCCTTGCAACAGGTACCACGGGACGCTTAAGGACGGGACGATTTTAATAGGATTTCATTGCTGCTTTCACTGGCAGCGCCATCAGGCAAGAGGGCTAAGCACTGTCTGATAAGAGCTGTTTCTGAAATTACTTGGAACTGGGTTGTAATCTCAAGAATAGCAGAAGCCAAAGAAAAGTTTTAAAAGGAAATAGAAGCTAACCACAAGATGATGCCAAACACATTGAACTTACAGTGTTGATTTTTTGTCCCCAAGTGCTTGGTGCCCAGGACTAGTTTTAAATGTTTCAGTGCATAAAAGAAATAGCTATGGATCCTTCCTTTATTGGTGATGACCGACAAGGATTACACCTCTAAGGTGGGTTCATTGGGTTAGAAGGCTTCCCTGAATACTGAGCATGCCATAGGGTTCTCTTTCTCCATTGTTTCTGCCTCTGTGGGCCTCTGGGTCTCTCTCTCTCTCTCTCTCTCTCTCTCTCTCTCTCTCTCTCTCTCTCTCTCTCTCTCTCTTTCTCTCTCTCTCTATTACCTGGACACTCAGGCCTTTCTCCTGTGCAACAAAATCCTTTTTAAAAATGTCATGCCGTATCATATTTGTATACCCAGAGCACCTAAAGCAGCGACAGACAGACACCAGGACTGATTGCGTGGCCCTGGCTTGGAGGAAGCGCTAGACATAGGCCACCTCTACAGCTTGTAGAAGTGATCTATATCATTACTATTTCCTGGGAATTTTATTGACACTAATTGGGAATGGGTAGAACTAAATATGGTGCAGGGGATGGAAAGGCATTAGCCAACCAAAACAAATTAAGGCAGATTACTCAGCAGTACTAGTCTCCCCAGCAAATCTGCCACTTGGCATTTACAAGAAACCAAGCCCTGACAGAGCTCTGGCTCATGTGGTTTGGTCTGGTTGCAAGTCCTTAATGGGCTTCAGACTTGACATAAGTGTGAAGTAGCAGAAATTTCCCACTAGACTCATGATACCTCAGCTTTATTTATTTTTTATTAGTACCTGTTTGTGATATATGGAAATTCCGTTTGTCTCAGGGAGTCCTTGCAGTGCTTTCCTTCAGAAAGCTGCTGTAGGAGCTGCTTCATGTCCTCAAGGCCTGGAGCTCTGGAAGGAGGTGTGGGTTTTGCTGTGTGCCAAGGCAGCTGTCGACTGGGAGGAGCAGTGGGTGTGAGATTTGTGGTTTCCTCCGTGGTTTTCATGGTAGCTCATCACCTCCGCCGCAGAACCACTGCCAGCCTTGGAAGGGGAAAGAAATATTGGCCTATTTGTGTTCCCCTTTTCCTTTTCAGAGATAAACAGTGGCTTGAGTTTTTAGTGGCTGGCCAGCTTGTTGTGTTTGGAGTTCCCAATACAGTCTTGACAGAAATGGGCGTGGGTCCCTACATCACTGCGGACCAGTTGTTTGTCTTACATTTGGCCACTGTCCTCGAGCCACAGAATTGGTTTGAGCCACTAATTGATGTGAGTTGCCTGACTTCAGGGTCACCATGGAGACATGACACCCATGGTCACCCGTTGAGTGTGAGCACTGAGGTTTGAAATGAGTGGTAATTGCTCATCAGTCCTGCAGTAAAAACCAAGAGTTATTCCCGAATTCATTCACTCTAGTAGTTAAGAATTCCCAAAAGACCTAGGCGTGGCCCTATGAGTTGCACATGCAGTAATTGGTCAGATAGCAAGTGACTTAGACAAGGTAGGCTTCTCTGTTGTGGTTATTCAACTCTGGTGTTTGTACAATAACAGCTACAGTTGTTTTTGTGCTTTTAAGGTGTGTGCGTGCATGTGTGCGCACACGCGCGCAGGGTCTCACTACACAGCTCAGACTCATAGTGAGCCTCCTTGTTTCTGTTTCCCTAGTGCTGGGATTACAGGTGTGCACCTCCACAGCTGGATTCCATTGCTGGCTCAGTGTGCCTGGGGCTGGCACTGGCATGGCATGCGGTGGCAGGGATTGAACCCTGGCTCCTGCGCTTACCTAAGCAAGGGCTTAGTTCACTGAGTTGTACCGCCGGCCCTACAGCTACAGTTGTAATGCAGCATTCCCTATGTTCTACTGAAACTCAAGTTGTAAAAGCAGGCGGAGCAGACCACGCCTGGCCCTGTGGGGTGTACGCGCCTGTCACCTGCACTTCGCTTCTACGAGATGGTTGTGATGCAGCTGCAAGGAAGACAGTCTGAACCACTGTGCCTAGTTAAAAACAGGAACCATTCAACACGGTGGCAGGCTCAGGTTTTTATAAGGCTTAATGTCAATGAAAGGTTAAAATGTCAGCACCACCAACAGTTAGGAGAGTTAGAATCAAGGTAGTGTATATGTTAAAGCTCATTAGGTACTACTTATGGAAAATATTTTCCTATATCAGTGCATAAACATTCGGAAGAAAAATAATTCTTCTTTAGCATTTCTTTGATGAATTGACCGTTCTTTTAGTGCTATAAAGGCAGTATCAAAACCTATCCTTTACAATACCCCTTCTCATCACAAGAAGACTACTGTAAATTCCACAAGTTATTTAGAAGGTTTATTTGGGGGGCGGGGGCTGCAGATCAAACTGCCTTCCTCGGTGCCTGCCAGGAATTCCTGCGCAGGCGCTTTAACCACTGAGCTAACGCAAAAGCCCCCCTCCAAAAGCTATTTAAAGGAACAAGCTGTTCATAAATTTGTTGAGTTCAGCACTTGGGTCACTGAGCATGCCGACTTTGTTGAAGTAGCCATTCATTGCTTTTGTGTTGGCTTTTGATATACATAGTTACAGGGACACACTGTGACTCAAAATGTTCTTTGGATGAATAGCCGAAGTACCTGTGTGGGACCAAAATTGCAGTAGAATGGTGCTGATTGTTTGTGTTGTTCTGATTATAAGCAGTTCCTGTACGGAAAGGGAATTTCACTCATGATTTACAGTGATAACCTCAATTCACAAACCAAAGCATTTGGCAGAATTTGGCTTTTGTTCCCCAACTCGCCATCCATTGATAAATACAGTGATGCAAACACAAATGCAGCCACCCTTCTCCAAATCCTAAGACAAATTAAATTCATAATTCCAGGTACCTCCACAGGGGGAAATCACTGCTCCTGGAGCTCCAAGACTAATTCAGTCCTAGGCTTCCATGCGCCATCCCTGGTATTTATGAGTTAGCATAAATTTTCAAAGATGGAGAAAAGTTCAGACAGTTACCCAGAAACACCACCTAGCTTGTGAATTTTATGTCTTGGGTAGTTGGATATAAAAGCACTCTGTTTCCAAAGTGCTTTAGAGAATCGCAACTCAGATGTCTTTAGATGTAACCAGAGACTGAGCAGCACAGTTGATAGTTTTCTTTCAAGTAACCCTTTCCTTCTCTCTCTCCCCTTCTCTCTCCTTCCCTCTCTCCTTCCTTTCCTCACTGCTTCTTATTTCTTCCCTCTTTCCATGGGGGGTCTCACCATGCTGCTCAGTTTGTTTTTGAACTCCTGGATGGGATGCAGTGGTCCTTCTGCCTCAGTGTGCTGAGTAGCTACACAAACACTTCTAAGTCTGCGTCATTTGTATTTTGGTAAAGAAACACACACACACACACACACACACACACACACACACACACACACATTACAGGACAGTCCCGTGTCTGTTGGGCTTTTTAATGTCATAGAATCACCCTGACCCAGCCTATAGTAAGTGAAATCAGCACCAGTAGTTCTGGCTATGGGCTCTTAAGGCTGTCTACTGAAGTTTGCTGCTTTCTCATGTTGCTAAGAAACAAAGGCCTACGTCTCAGTGCCCTTTCGAATTGCTAGGGTTTGGCTCCCTGGTAGTCTGATTCCACTTAATTGCTGCACAGGGCAACCTCAGGGCTGTGTCGGCCCAGCCTGCCTCCTTCCCCTCACCAGTACGAGCTAGCATTCGGCTCTCAGGATGCCTTTACTAGCTGCAAAGTAAGATGCAGTCTTCCATGCTGTAATTTCTGGAGTTCTTTTTACCTTCATGTGGAAAGCAGTGATGGAGGGGGGAAAAGAAATTGTTTGACATCTAACCACAGAAGGAAAAATTAGTCTCTGCCAATTTCTCTGGGTTTTGTTTTTGCTTCATTCTATAACCTCTGTGCTTCTGGGCTGTTAAGGAATGACAGCATGAAAGGGAGTTATTTCCCTTCAGATTTGGTTGCAATTTAATAGTAAGGACAAGTCTGGAGAGATGAAGGGGTCAGGAAGAGTTTCTCTGTCTCTTTCTGGTACTTGGCTACCCCCTCCTGAATGACCCACCCATCCTGGGTTGCTTTGTTCAACATTCCTGTGGGATAAGGCCCTGTTCTCCCACCACCGCCCTCTGGCTGTGTTACATACTCAACTCACCTGTGCCTCTAGGCAGCAAAGCTTGTGGTGCTTTCCAGAGGCTCCACCTTTCACCCTACCTTGTGCCATGTAGACTGTCGCACCCCTCCCTCAGTGGACACGGTGAAAGCCGCTGAGCCTCTGGGCCGCTTGTTACTGCAGCACAGCTTGCCACTGGCGGGCTGCAGTGTGTCACACTGAACGCCTGAGCCTGCATTGCAGTCGTGGAACGGAGCGGGGTTCTCAGATCAAGGCGCATGGTTGAGACAGCTGCCTGGGCATCAGCGGGTTTCCCACTGACAGTGTTCCTCCTGGCTTTGCTTCCAGCGCTGGCATTCCGGGCACGCTGCCGGAGTGCTGAGGTTCTGGTGCAGCACCTGAAATGCCTGGTGCCTGGTAGTTCCTCACTCAGCATTTGGTGGCTGAATGAGCCACGCTGTTTATCTCCAGTGGGTCACGCTCTGATGGGACAGCAGTGGAATGTGTGGTCCCCGCAGTCACGTTCTTGCCTAGTGTTCCTCAGTCTCTGACAGAAGAGTGACACAGGGGCTGGGGACATAGCTCGGTAGAGGAAGTGCTTGGCAAGGGCCCGAGTTCAATCCCTGGTTCCGCAAGAAAAAAAATTTAAGTAAAAGGCTTGACTCAGGCTTCATATTTATTTTTCTTAGTTAATGCCCGAAGAGGTCACTATGCACTACAGCCAAGGTGTCATCTTAAATATTGCCTTTGTTTGCCTCACTTTGGGGAGGTGGAAATCAAAAGTTGCTGTGTAACGTAACTCGACTTGCTGTAGAACTTCCCCAGACTTGACATACAGCCTGACTCCAGTTTTCCAATCAGTGGGCTGGAGGGGAAAGCAGTACCCCGGCCATGCGGCCATGCGGCCATGCGGCCATGCAGCCATGCGGCCGGAGTCTGGGTCTCCACACCGTTTTCGGATTTCCACACACGCCGCTGCCCCCACTGCACACGCAGCGTCCCGATTCACCCACTTCCTCTGCTCCAGCGGCTCTAGGCTGGATTGAAGCAGCATTACTGTAAAATTTCCCACTGAGAAATTTCAACATGAAGAGGTTTTCTGATCTCTTTAAAATAAAGCGGTTAAAAATAGACCCCGTAGGAACAGTTTTCCACTTTGAGAACAAAACCCTGCAAAAATGTTTTAATGCAGATTTGGGACCTAATTGTTTTTTTCCACCTCGGCTTCGGTGTAGTGGCGCTGACCTCCAGTGTACAGAGCTCAGACAGCCCAGGGTCCCCTCCCCAGGGTTCTGCATTGAGCACTGCGTCGCATCCCCTCCCCAGGCGTTTTCTGGGGCAGTGGGTCCAAATATAAAGGCCTGCGTCTGCTTTCTCATTAACTCTGTAGCCTCTCCTCACTCGCAGCCCTGGTAGACATCGAACATTGTGCAGGGCAAAGGTGAGGCCAGCTGAAAGGAGGACCGTGCGCACCACAGATTCTGTAATTACGATCCAGGGTCTTCAAGGCACCCTGTCATTAGGGCTGGTTAAACGGAACCCCTGACGTGCCCCGAGTTGCGGTTGGCTTTGAGGCCATCCAGGGACTCCATATATAGAAAAGTAGGCTCCAGCCGGCCCTGTCCTTGTCGTATTTCCGTGTCTTCCTTTCCTGCGTAGCCTAGGAGCTCCAGTGGCTGTGGATGTGTGTGTGCTTATAACATTTACAGGTTGTTCTAATTGTTGCTTATTGTTGCACTTTTAAATATCTTAAAAAATGCCTAAGCCTTAATACATGTGTAATCAGGATAGATTGGATGAGGAGTGAATGACAAACAGATAAGATAAACACCCAATCACGGGTGACTAGAAATCACTCCACTTCACAGCAGGCTTCAATACTTTACTTCTAGTTCTGTTGCTTACCAAGAAAGTGGTTTAGAAAGTCCAAGTTCAGATTTTTTTTTCTCCTAATTATTTGTACCTCCTAGCACATCCTGTGTGTCCTAGCTTTTGCGGTGGGGGTGGGGTTGAGACAGGATCTTGCCGTGTAGTTCAGGCTGGCCTTGAACTTGTACCGATGTCCTGCCTGAGTCCTCCAAGGGTTGGGGTTGTAGGACTGCGCTGGGATGCACTGTGTGGCCTAGCCCCGTCCCCGTCCCCATCCCTATCCCTGTCCCTGTCCCCGTCCCCATCCCCATCCCTGTCCCCATCATTACATACTCTATGTGTACTGGTCACAGGTAGAGGAGGCCTTTTTACGAAATAGAAAATAACTTAAAAAATACAGCAAATGACCCAACTCTATATTAGTAATAAGGAATGGGGTGCATTTCTCCAGAATTCCTAGTGGACCATGCATGTGGGGCGTTCCTTAAAGGCATCCTGTGGAAATCCTTCTCTAATCTTTCATTGTGGAGTTCTTGAAGGAATCACGAGTGTTCCTGAGATGTGCTGCTCGTGCTCCTTCCACCTGGTCCTCTTCCAAAGTTCTCCGTTTCCCTTTCTGCAACCTCTCTCTCTGCACACACACTCCTCATCCTGCTGCCTCCAAATCCTGCCGATCTTTAAAACTCCTTTCAAGTGTCACTTCCTCTGGATCCGCCCCTCCCAAGTTAGATGCCTGTCTCCTGCATCCTTGGTGCACTCTGGGATGCTCCCAGGTGTGCTATTTATTACTCTTTATTGCTGCTGCTTGATCAGTGGTTAGATGGATGCTCAGACTCTTAGGGCCTGCAGGGCAGGTCTTGAACACGACTTGCCTCTGCATGGTGGCTATCACGTGTCATGCTTGGCACTGGCGGGTGCTCAGGAGAGGTGTCCCGTGGAATTACTTGTTGTCTTTAGAACTGGAAGCTGCGAGTGGGCGATCTCAGTGGCACGCACTTCTCGTTGCTAGCCTCTTGCCTTCTTTGCTGACTAAAGGATTTGAATTCAGGATTCCTTACATGTGCTGCTGCAGTCTCCGTGGTGGCTCCTGCTGCTTGCAGGAAGAGAAAAAGCCAGTGGGCATCTATTGAGCTGGAGACCAGAAACCTGAGGGTCTGGTACATGGATTTTCTTTCAGTCTTCCACGGTATTCTTCCTAGCCTTTTCTACCCCGCCATCCCATCCCCTCTCCTCCAAAGGTAGAGCTTGAAAACTTGCTGTCTTCCCCACTTTGGAATCTTCAGCATCATGAGAAAGTAGTGGAAGGGAGAGGCTGTCCCAAGTCGCTGGAACACTGGATGTGTGGCCTGAAAGAGCTCTGCAGGGAGATTGACCGCCAGGGCTATGAATCACAGTTGCTGCTTTAGAGACTGGAGGCTGGAGGGGGAGGGGCTTCTTCCCTTCCCATCTTCCTACCTTTAGAAGCAGGGGATCCCTAGCCAGAGCAACAGAGCAGAGCAGAGAGAACCTTCCTTTCCCTTGACATTGTCTTTGAGCATCACATCCCTAGAAAACCTGGATAGCACCTGCATGTTTGCCCCCTTGTGCTTCAGTATAAAATCTTTTTTCTCCCCAGGTCTGAAGAAGAAGCCCTGGCTGAAGCTTCAGTAGGATCACTGAGTGGATGATTAGAAAGAAGGAATTTGGGAGGAGGAGGATATTTAAACCCTGGGTAGTGTGTGCAATGCAGTCTCCTCTCTCTGATTTGACAGCGAGTAAGATGAAGAGGAAGGTGCTTATTTGTTTGGCTGTCTTTTGACTGTAGTCAGAATCAGGATCCACTAGGATCAGAGACCTTGGGGAGTCCATATCTTCAGCAGAGTGTGACGTTTTCATGAGCTCATGAGTTAGAGTGAATCAACTGTTGGGATTCTGTGATTGCTCAGTGAGCCCGTCACTCTCAGTAATGGGGACAAAACAGGGAGGATCATTATTTTAAATGTACACTGCGAAAGCATTGAAAAATGAAACTGTCCTCTATTTTGTTTTTCATCATCATGTAGTGTGACATAATGTACCAGATCTTGGTCCTCTGTTTATTTCCGTGTTGAAAAGAAATGGTCATTTATGTTGAGGAATTTGTTACAATTTGAAGAAGGTCGGCTGACCCACTCACTGTACCTCGATTTGCTCACCTGCTGATTTACATCTAAATGCTGAGGCAAGCAGGAGTGATGCGTGTTAACAGGATCTTGGGCAAAGTAGATACCAAGTGAATTATCTCTGTCCACCTTAGAGCCCTAACGTTTGCCACACTATTTGTCTTCTTAGATGGAGGAAGTCATAATGTGTTTGTCATGTCTCGGCATTTGAAACGGTCCAACTAGAAATGCAAGCCAGAAATACCAAATAAATCTCTTCTGAGTATTACTGAACTGTTACTATTTACATGAATGTTGAAAATGATCCAGTCTGATTAGAATGTTTATTTTTACACCTCACTGCATTTCTTCAGCTGATAGAGACTGGACAGAAGTAAGCTATTGTTAACCAAAGCCCCCAATTTCAGGGGATCTAAGTCTCTGTTTATTTAACCTTTGGTTCCCCCAGGCAAAATGACCAGATTGCCAAAAAAGGAAATGAAAAAAAAAAAAAAAAACACGCCCAGTCCTCCCAAATCCTCTGAACCCCCAAGTCTATGCAAAAACACGCTTTCTTTTCTTTCTGGTAGACAGACTGGAGGCCCCTCTCAGGTTTGCCAGTAAACCAGCTTGGACTGTTGGCTTTCAGTCCTGCCTCCCCAATTTCAGAAGAAATCAACATAATCTTATAATCTGAAACAACTTTGCCCCTGCTTTAAACCCACTTAAGTATTTACTAGAAGAACTTCTTGTCCAATTGGATAAACAGTACCATAAACTAAGTGCCTTCTATGTGTTTGGAGATCTTTGAAATTAATTAAATAGCAGAAGAATTTACGTTAAAGGAATAAAATGCTAAGACACATTGGTTAGTATTGCCATTTTTTCCTCCATTGTACAAATAATGAAAAATGATTAGTCTTTTGATGAAATTAGGAGTAACAATAGTTCAGCTTTTCTTTTAGGGCTACACAATTAATAGTTATCAAAACATGCTATGGAAAATGTATTAAAACCCATGGTCCATAATTTTGGGTAATGCAGTGTGCATGGAGGTACTCTTCATTGTGCAAATTAGGCACCCCCCCAACAATTGATAGCTTTATTCTCAGTTCTTATCTGTAGCTATACAGCCCTTGAGCAGGAGAAAATGTTGCAGTGTAGCAATTAAGAACATCCTACCACTTTTTTTTTTTAATCCACAAGTTCAGTAAATTACAACTTGATTATCTGAGTAAACAATGTTACCTGCTGTGGCTGCTTTGTTACAGGACAGAGTTCTGCATGCATATTAACAACGGTTTGTAATTCCCAGTGTGACAGAATGTACCTTTCCCATAAACTTCCTTTCTCCTGCTTCAGGAAAACAGATTAAGGCCTACTGCATAGTTATCCTGTTCTCCAATGCCTTGTTGCTAGGAATTGTCCACGTCAGCCCTATGTAGGGGGTATGGGAGCCCTTCCAGGAAGCACACCTGAGACATATGATCACCCCCTGCTCCCACAAGCACACTCCGCAGTGTTTTCTGAAAGTGAACACAGTATGCTAATGACACCGGAAATGCCGAGTCCTTGGGAGACGGAAACGTATGTGGACCGAAATGTGCAGAGCCATCCCTGCGCTGGGGTAACCTGTGGTATTTCTGCAAGGTCCTGCTCTTGTGTACTGCATATGGTTCACTGTCAGATAATTTAACACCCAAGAAAATCTGCCTTGAATAAATTAGAATATATTTGCAAATTAATTGGTTAATTAGATTTTAGGTATCTCTGGGGGACTGAGCTGAAACAGATGTGTGCGAAAGCCCTTCACAGGACTGGGGAGGAGAGCTTCTGATGGCGCTTTCGGAAGGAGGTGCTCTCACTGGGTCCTGCTCTTGGCACCAGAGCGTATTCCGTACACTCATGCATGCAATCAGCCCTGTGACTCCATCTCTGCCCAAGGAGTCCCTACAGCAGGGACAGGCTTAGAAGGCTCAGTGTTCACCTAATAATAGCACTGTCACGTAAACGATATGTTCTTAGTGTTGGTTCTCTCTTGTGTTAAAAAATCATACGAAGGTATGGTTAAAACTAAAAGAAAGGCAGGGCCGGGCATGTGCTCAGCATGCCTGAGGTCCTAGGTTTGAGTGTCAGCATCATTCCCACCCACAAAAGGCAGACTAGGGCTACTTCTAAATATTTGTGTAAGACATAGTATATATATATATAAACATTCTGCCAAGAAGCCAGAGCTTCAGCTTGGACCTTGGGGTGAGAAATCAGTCTGTATTTGCCCTTTGACTCTTTCTGATTTATTGCTTCAAGGCTTCTGTAGCATGGAATCTTACCTGGTTGAACTGCCCTGAATTGTGCTTTTAATGATACCCAGGTGATGTTTCCCTAATTGTGTTATTCAAGTAGGATCATCTGGTCGTTTTTTTTCACAAGGCTTTATCCACTAGGTGGGTCCCAAGGTAGATGCAGGGCACAGAATGGACCTGCTGCTGCTCTCGGCAGGCCCCAGTCTCCATGTTCTGTAGAATGATACGATTGGCTTCTGTTCCCTGGCTCTTGCCTGTGAAGAGGTCTGTGGCTCTGGAGCAAGCTGCATGACTGTGAGTTCAGTGTCACCTCAAGGCCTGATTATGGCTGAGCTGTGCATCCAGGAGTGCGACTTGCTGCCTGCCTGCACTGCCACGCTAAACAGCAGACCCCTCGGGAAGACGTGGCCCCTCCCCGATAAACAGAGACCTCTCCCTGCTCTTTCTTTATCGCATACAGTGTTACATTGACTGTCAGCGCTCAGAGGATTACCTCTGTGCCCCTGTGCCCAGAAAAATCCCTAGCAAATGCCAGGTGAGCAGCAACTGTCCAGAGAGGGAACCTGCAGGGGTAGGTGTTCCCTGATGTTTGACAAAAGAGCACCCACTCCTTAAAACCAGGGGGAAAACTAGTGTAGAAGATGTGCCTTAATGTCACATCTGTGGTTCTACCCTGAGATCTGACAGATGTGTTATTATCTTGGTGAATTATTTCAGTGTTAGCTTTGCTTCTATGTTAGGAGATGAGAGCCATTGTGGACACAATTGCTGACCTCTGTGTCATCCTTAGGGGAAATTTTGTCGTTCTCTCAAATCTGATTTTACCTGTTAGAAATGCTGAAATAACACTCTCATTTACAAGTGGTGCTGTTGGATCTTCGAAGTCACCGTCCCTTGCTATTGCGGTAGTAATGTCATTTCATATTATTTTCTTGCCTTATTGCTCATAATAAAGTGAGCTTTACTCTTGGGTCTTAAAAATTCATAATCTAAGGGCTAATTATAGTTGATATAATTTTCTTCTACTTTAAAAGCACTACTCACCTAGAATAAACTTTTCCAGGAGCATACATATATGAGGATATATTATATATGACTAATGAATTTAAAATCTTACCTTTTTTCTCAAATAGAATTCACTAAAATGTAGCTTAATCAAATAAGATTTTTAAAATTATTGTTTTATTTTTATTTATTATTTTAGGGAAGGGACTACAGGGTGTTTGGGGTCTCATTACTAGATTGGTCTCCTAGTGATCTGCCTATTTACAGCCTCCCAAGAGCTGGGATTACAGGCCTGCGCCACCATCCCTGGTCTCAGTGCGCCCCGCGGTGGGGGAGCTTTGGCGAGGCGGGGGTTGGCAGCAAGGCAGTCCCCTATGCTTGTTTGCAGGTGCTTTAATCCACTGGCCTATTTGGCCAGCCCTATTGTTCTTATTTTAAAGAGGAAAAAACAAAAACTAGAGCATGTAACAAGAACAAAGACAGAAACAAAGTCAGACAGGATTATTTTTGAACCAGAAGCTTACATTCCTGGTAATTTCTATATTCAACCTTAACGTAAAATGAAATGTTTCTATTGAAAATGAGCTTTGTTACTCTTATACCATTATTTAGTAAGAGACAATATTGCTGGGAACTTTTTTCTTAAGTTTTTTTTTTTTTTTTTAATTTGAATGCCCAGCACAGGCTAAGACCAGGAAATAGATGTTCGGAAGGGTTTTAGAAGTTTCTGGTAATTGACTCATTGTGCAGTTGACACAGTTGCAAACTGAACTTTGCCTTGCTTCCTTGGCTCCAGGCCTTGGAGTGCCCGCCTGCTGGAGATCTTTGGTGTGAGGATGTGGCCTGGCTGATCACTCTCCTTGTGTTAACGTCCCTCCCCATTGTGGATGGAGAAGCAGGCTGAGGCAGGCAGACAGAGGACTTGGGCCTGGGGACATTCTTACCCACCTGAGTGTGGCAGACCCCAAGTAGGGTCCAGATGCTGACAGAAAGTGCAGTCCTCCAGGCACAGCACACGTCAGGAAACAACAGAGGCGTGTGAACAGTGAGGTTTGGGGCAGCCACCTAACTCTGCAGAGGCCCCTAGAGCCCTGGGGCAGGGGAGTGGAATAAATGTGGGAAGCGCAGAGCCCGGCAAGGAGTATCAGACCCTGCTTCCTGGGCTGACATTTTGGCAGAACTGCACAATCTGTTCCAGGCATCTTCTCATGCTAATTTACAGCTTCTAACAACCTTGTGTGCAGACACGACCCACCTTGGTCAAAAGAACCTGACCCAGTGGGCAGCCCTATAGTGACTTAAACATTCCCAGCTTCATACCTGACTGTAGCTTGGGCAATGTGATCACACTTAGATCATGAGGCACCCTGAGTGCTAGCGATGATATGTGTGATGATGATCTCACCCAAGCCAGAAGGGCTAGTGGCTCCCCAGAGGCTTTGGCTGTGAGGAGAGGTAGCAGTCATCCACTGCAGAAATCCCCATGGCCAATCATGGGTGGGGGTGCCTGAAATCAGACTTGGGCGCCGGCATGAGGCTGCTCACCTTGGTGTAGGGTTCATTTGCTTGGGGAAGAGCTAGCTGAGCTTCTCTTGGCTCCTAGTAGCTCTGGACCCACGTTCCTAAGGCTGGAACATGAAGCAAAAGCTTGGTGTCTCGAACATGGGAAAAGTCCTGTTATAAACTGAAGTAATTAATTAGACCCATGACATTGGACATGAGTCGATACCCTCAACACTGAACCCAGGTTTTTCTGGCTTTTCTCCGAAAGGGACCAGTTCTCTAGTTCTCAAATGGTGGGTGAGTGGAACTTGCAAATGAGGTAGTTGTGTCTTTCTCCATGGGGTTTTGGACCACTGAGTTCATAAAGAGAGAGCCCCTACCCTGTGTGACTGATGCATATTGGGCCTGACTGGCTGGGCGGATTGGTTGGTCGGTCAGTTGAGATGTTTGTATTCAGAAGGACATACTGCTTCCTTATGGGCAACAGGGTTGAAGAGTAAAAAAGCACAGGGCAGAGGGTAGGCAGATCTGAAGGAGCAACACTCTCTTTGAAGATGGGTGGGGGCTAGCAAGGCTTTTACCTCCAAGTCTTTAATCCAGCACATGGTTGATGGATTGGTGCTTGAAAAATCATTTTCATATAGTTCTTTGCTGTTTGGCAGAGCGTTTGGAATGAGCTAGTCAGTCCCAGTCCTGATCCAAGTGGGCAGGTAGCCAGTTCACACAGCCCACCTTTACAATCCACACTAATTGCTTTGTCTCTGTGGAGCAGCTAGAAATTGAATTGCCTGTGGGATAGACCTCTCCTTCCCCCACCTACCCGCTCTGTCCACTCCACTGTCGAGTAAACCCCCTCCCAACTATACTTTTGGATTTAAATAGCACATGGTTTTTCTACCCATGTTTCTGGGCTATAAATTTCTAGTAGATTTCTTTTGGAAAGGAGTAGATTAGAGGTAAAGCAAATAAACTGAATGTCCTTGGGATGTGTTCAGGGTCGTTTGTACTTTCAGAGTCAGTTTTGTTGCACAGGAATAGGAGGGAGAGAAGCTATCTGTAAAGGAAGCAAAATGTACTGCCTTTTTTTTTTTTTCTTTTTTTTCTTAATGTTTGAAATGCCAAGACACAAATTCCTAGACAAAGATTCAGACAGCCTGGAAATAGTTTCAGAAAGATCTACTGACCCATGGAAACTTCTACCAGCTCAGAGAATTATCTCCAAAAATGGCTAATCATATATACTCCTGGGAGATCCCCAAGAAAGGAGAACGTTCCGATTGGTAGCTGCTTCCTGAACAAGGATACTGCCTGCTTCTGCTCTGGGCTCAGGACCACCTTCACTGAGGCCAGGCTCAGCCGAGCCTCTCGGTGATCCTGAGGGCAGCGTGGCGGCTGGTGCATGCTTCATTGGGCTTGCTGGACTGGCCGGGCAGGCTGGGCAGTGCAGCACCCTCAGGAGCTGAGCCAAGCCTGGGCTTTTTGGCTCATCAGCAAGGTTGCATCAGCCCCTTCAGCTGTCCTGGCCTCTGTCTTTTCTCAGTTATTCTTGAGGTAAAGTTTCTGCTTTAAAAAAAAAAAAAAAAAGTTACATTTTAGGGGCTGGGGCTATAGATACAGCTTAGTAGTGCAGCTCCTGCCTGGCAAGTGCGAGGTTGTGAGTTCCATTCCTGATAGTAAAACAAAAAAATATATTTTATAACTGAAGAAATTTGAATGACTTAATTGTTCATGCCCTTAGCACTTAATGCCTTCTTCCTGTATTCCTGTGATTCTGCCTGTCCTTCCTCCTGCCCCTGAGGGAAGAGTAGAGAGAATAGCTCGGGACAGGACAACCCTTTGCCAACACAAATGCATTCTGAGACATATTGATATGCCCACATCTGGCTACTTACAAGGGTCGGGAGGATCAGCGGCCTCACCTGCGGATAGGTTTGGTACAGAAGACAAGCAGTAGCCTTGCAGTGTGTCATGAAATTCAGAAATAAATTCTCTTACCGTAACTCCCTCTGCTGACAGAAAGGAGATAGATGGGAATACCCTAGCCCAGAGGGCCTAACAGGGATGAAGGAAACAGAAAATTTTCATAACATGCAAGACAAAAGAGAGTCATTTCTCAGTAAGCCGAAGATTGGTTTTCTCCATCTGAAATGACAGGGTCTGTGTAACACTAAGTAGAAGATAATCTGAGAGACCTTGGCTTTTACCTTTCATTATGGTCAGGGAGGTTTGACTGGGGCTTCTTGGCCTAGGGGGAGGGGTTCAGTAACCAGGAAGTGAGATTTCAAGGGATTCTGGTTCTGGCTCCGGGATCTTTGGGCTTCTGCCATGGTAATTTATCATTTATGCGGAAGAGTGAGTGCTAGCAAAAATCCATGCACTTTGGAGAAGAAAAGTAAAGTATAGAATATCTAGACTGCCCTAAAGGCAGGACAGGGGCTTGGTGACTCTGTTCTGACCTTCAGGACCTGGTAGTGCTATGCATAACAGTCCTTAGAAGGTTAAGGATACCTGTAACACAGAAAGACACATAGATGGTTTTTTTTATTTTTGATTTGAAGTCTCATAATCCCAGCACTATGGGAGGCTGAGTCAAGAACATCTCGAATTTAAACCCATTTTGCTTAACCAGCAACGTAGTGAGATGCTGTCCCAAAAGAAAATGTTTTAAATGGTGGGGGACGGAGTACAGTGCGAAGGTCCTGGATTCCAGCTGCAGCCCTGCAGGCCGAGCTTTCATTTTTATGTTTTCGTAGTTAACTTGAAAGGTGCTTATTGAGAAATCTCCCTGGAGCCTGCCTCTCACCACAGCTCCTCTTGCTTTTGGAGGAGTGGGGTCGGCATAGAAGGGTCCCGCTGCTAAGGCGGCGCGGTAGAATTCTACCCCACGTGCTGCCTACGCAGAAGCCTGGAATCCGTGGCAGCAGGCAGGCAACGGGGGGGTTGGCAGTCGGAGTCCTTTCTGCAATATGTGAAACGACGGCAACCAGGTCGTGAAGGCAGACGGTGATTGAAGCCTCAGAGGCCTCATCTGGATTGGAGAAATAAGCTCGCAGGGGCTTTGTAAGGGGCTACATGCTCTGCACTTCGCACCTTCTTCAGGCAGGGAGCAGGAGCCTAGCTCTGGAACCGTCCGGGGCCAAGGAGAATCAGCACAGCCTGGCCTGGTGCCTGAGACTTGCAGAGCTCTTCGGCATGCTGGCGTACTGTCCTTAGCAAGGGCAGGCCCAGAAGGAGCCCCTGGGGAAGCGGGCGCCTGGTGAGAGCCGTCTGTGACCCGGCAGCAGTGCCTCTCATGCCCAAACAGTAGGCTTCTCACTGGGGCCACATCGCTTTTCTCGGTCAGCAGTCTCTAAGTATCTCCAGAGTGAAAAGGCCAATAGCGCCTTGCACCAGAAACCGTGCTAGTGTTGAAGTGAACTGGTTCTTCTGCACAGGTCGCCGTGGCTTGCGCCCGCAGATCACACCTCAGGGACTCTACCCTGCGGCCTTGTTTCCGGGAGAGCAGTCACAGAGCCTCTTTTTGTCGCACTTGCGGCATCTGTAAAGGGGGAATGGTAGTAAAGTGTGGGGTACACCCCTAATCCCAGCTCTCTGGGAGCCTGAGGCCCGGGCAGGGCAAGGGAGAGCCTCGCGAGGGCAGGTTAGCAGGACCCTAGCTCAGAATAATGAATAAAACACAGGAGCCGGGATTATAGTTCCACCTCAAGGTTTAGGGTTCAGTCCTCAGCGTCTCTCCAAAGGGTTGATGTTACGGTAACCAGACAGTAACTCCCTGGTTCAGGAAGACGTCTGTCTACGAACAGAAGGGTTCTGCAAAATCCTGCTTCCATATACCAACTACACCACTGGTGACGAACATGACCCTGCAGTCTTCCCTAGAATTGTGGAACTGGTAAAATTCATGAGGTGAGGCACCGGTGATTCACGTTCGTGGGCTGAGGCATCGTGATGCTTAGATTTTGGGGTTATTTGGCGAAGTACACTTTTTTTTTTTTTTTTTCCCTGTGAGCGAAATTTATAAGAGCAGCTGGAAAATTAAGCGTTATATAATTGCGTGGGGGGGGGGCATGCTGCCAGGCACAGGCCCGAGGCCCTTCCGCTTACATTCCTGCCTCCACCACCCCCACCCAGACTGCCCTTGGCCCTGTTGTTGCTTGAGTGGGTCAGAAATGCTACAGCTCAGCGCTCTGCTTCCACTTCCGGCAGCACCCTTCGAAGATTCTGGAGCTGGTTTCCCTAGGGTCCTCGTACTCCACTGACCTGCTGACAGCCTCGCCTCCATTGGGCGACAGCCCTTACCCACAATCACCCCCTGAGGTAACTCCCAAGTTGTGAAGTTGTGCACTAGGATGTCCCCAAGTGAGCGCAGGGAAGTGATCGAGTGCTCTGGGCTTCCGGTGTGTCTTCCAAGATGGCTGCATCTCTCTGATTGGTCTCTGCTGACATTTCTGTCTTGCTGTTTTCTGGCCTCTCTCTCCATTTCCTATCTTTATGACTCCTCCTCCCTAGGAGGCTTGGAAGGAAGCAGGGCCTTCCCAGGTTTTTTTCTCAGGAGGCTACTACCTCTGTGGTGTGGCCACCCTTCCATGTAGGTGTGCCCCATCTACTGGCTGGACTGGGTAGCTACATCCTTAACAGGTTACACTGCACTGTCCAGGCAACACAGGGCTTAAAATCAAAGTTTAAAGTTGTGTGTGTGTGTGTGTGTGTGTGTGAGAACTCTCCACAATGAATGTAATCATTATCCACTGGAAGCAAGCACTACTAAAACTGAAAACTAATAAGACAAAAATGTAGAAAACATCTGCTGAGAGTGTATGCTAGAGTGTATGTCCTATCGTATTTTCCTGTTGGCAGCAAAAGTAACCCTCAGGCCTGGTTTACTGGCAGAGCACAAGTTTGACAGCTCAAGTATATAGATTTTCATCAGTGGCAGATAAATTCTGTCCTGTGAGCCTTACAGGTTCAAAGCTATAGAGGTTTGCTTTCATCCAGGGGCTAAAGTCTAGTTATCTGTCAGGTTCTCTGTTTGGTCGTCCTTTTCTATATTATGTTGGCCACCTGGGCACCATTCAGCAAATGAGGCCTCTGCAGGACAGCTCAAGGAAACGTGTACATGGCACCTGGTTTTGGGTCTTCTGGCGGAGTCCCATGTTCCAAGATACGAATTTCAAGGAACACAGGGACTCTTGCTTTCCTTTTACACTCCTTGGATCAGGAAGGTTCAATAAATAAATTGGAGAAGAGGGAATTCATCAGTTTGCTTTAAAAAGCTATTTTTAAATGACAGTTTTCCTTTTGTCAATAAATGTTTTATGTCACAGCTTCTGTGCCTCAATACTTTGTGTGAATTATGAATGAGCTCTAAGCAGCCTTCATAGGGAAGCCCGGGTCTGTCAGCGGAGGGGCAGTGCGCCGCGTTGGTGACGTGTGCTTTTGCTACTGACTTGGATGTAGGGTGCAAGCTATGTTTTCCATGAGGACTTGGTGGAGGAAGTGTTCTGGGTGGGCCAAGAAACCCAGGGTCATTTGGAAAGAGGCTCAAGTGCCCTGCTGTTGGGTTTGGATCCTTGAGTGGTCCCTGGGAGTGTTCGTGCGTCAGGCTGGGGTCCCGCCAGCAGCTCTCAGACTCAGGGGCCACTCTCGCACTGAGGTCCCATGGCTGACCTCAGCATGGCTTCCTCTATCTGCTCGCAGCCTGCTCTGACCTCCAGCCACTTTACCTGTGGACCAGGAGTCCCTGGCCCCAGTGCCTCTTGGGGCTGAGGAAATGTCACCCTACACAAGGCCAGCCCGCTGAGAGCCTGCCCCTCTGCGCTCAAGGAGAGCGCACTGGGTGCTGTTGATTCTCCCATGTTCGTGAGAAATCCTGGGTTTGACGTGAAGCCTCATGACTTGAAAATGCGCAGTATTACTTTATTAAAATGGTGAAATTCTACATGGGAGAAACCGAATCTATGCAAGATGTAGTGTTAGCTAGGGAATCCCTGATGAAGACTGAATACTTTGAAAGTAATCAAGTAGGCAGTGGTGTCCTCAGCATGGAAGGAGGTTACTGGATGCATTTCATTAGGGGATATTTTTCTTCCTGAGGGTGATGGAATAATCCAGAAGCAGTGTATCCATAAAAACCCCAAACCTTAATTCAGGTCACAATATCTTTAATACCACAGCACGACATCTTTAATTTGTGTTGTTTAAAAGAA
Source organism: Myocastor coypus (assembly GCA_004027025.1). Lineage (NCBI taxonomy): Eukaryota > Metazoa > Chordata > Mammalia > Rodentia > Myocastoridae > Myocastor > Myocastor coypus. The sequence goes on along the minus strand of PVJA010003879.1, from coordinate 64,109 downwards.
TTCGCTTAGCACATTCAGCAGAATGTATCTCCCCTAGTTTCAGGCCTTCCACACTGCTACATCAGAACTAGACAGAACTTGAATCTGTTTAAATGTCATTTCAGCTGAATTTGGTTACCCTGAATTATTATTTTTTTTAAAAAATAGCCGGGCAGTTGCTAACTTACTCTCCCTTGCAGGGAGGAGGCTTCCGGCCAGTGGTTGGATGTGGTGCTCGTGTTGATCAGAGAGGCGTTTATGTGAAAAAGGCTTTACGGTGGCGGGTGGACTGAATGCACCTGCCACTCTGCTTAGATTTTCTCGGTTTGGGACAATTCCAGACAGCTGAACACGTGCCTACCTTGCCATTCAGGTCAGGGATGAGAGAAAGGAAATGAGGCTGTGCCTATGTTCATGTAGCCAGGGGGCCGCGATCGGCCAACCTGTACGCAAGCTGCTGTGACGTCAGCACGCACGCATGCCCGCTCAGTGTTTCTAGGCTTAGTGGAACTTTACTTGAATTGCACATTAGAATGGGCACGCCAGGCATTTTTGTGGTCACCGCTCTGAAAGGTCTCATTTGCACCTTGTGACATCAACGCTGCCAGCAGCACGGAGCGCCTCTGCGTCTCAGCAGCATCACAGACTTCACAGGCACGTCCTGATTCTCTGCCCCTCGCTATAAAACTCAGGGTGTATTTTTTGGTCTCTACCAGCTTATAGGGGAGCCTCGCCTTAGCGGTGCACTTATTCTGGGTAGGACTGGAAATGCGTTTTCCCGTTGATCTGTCTGTGCATATTTTATTTTTGTTATGCATGTTCGTGGTCCATTCATCCCTTCCTCTCCCTCAATCTGTTTTTCAAAAGATTGCCATCTTCTTCCCAGCTATCTTTTATTTTGCTTTTTAGCCCATTTGTACCATAGATTTTTCATATAAGAGAAACCATGCTATATTTGAGCTTGTACATCATATTTATTTCACTTAACTTGGTGGATATAAGATACACCCATTTTCCTACAAATGAGTCAGACTGACCCTTCTTTATGGCAGAGTAGTATTCCCCTGTGTGTAACTGCCACATTTTCTTTACCCATTCATCTATTCATTAACCTCTGGACTACTTTGAGTACGTAGTGATTATTAGCTGTGCTGCCATTAACATGAGTGTGTGTCGATCTCTGTCACATGGTTGTGTGCACATATTTTTTTAGATCTTTCAGGTTTTTTCTAAGTAATTGGCAACCTTAAGGCTAACTGATGTGTGGTTTGTCCTGGCCTGGCCCGGCTTCACAATAGAACCTCTTATTTCACAGCTTTGAAGTTCTACGGGATAGATCCTATAATCCCTAAATTAGTCTAGGAGAAAGATGGCTGCAAAGAGCGTCTTAGCTGGGTGAAACCGTGCTGTAGCTTTCCTTTGTTCTTGGCTCCCATCCAAACTAATGCCTTAATCACTGAAATTCCCTTGCTCGCTCATAGGCTGTTGGAGTCGGCAGGAATCCTGGCCTGCAGGCCCAGGCCTTGGCCCTAGCCCCGCAGCAGTCAGCACCTGAACAGGGCCAGATTCAGGGAGAAGGAGTCTGGTCTTGATCCCTGGACAGCATCCCCGTGGAGGCTGGGTCTCCCTTTTCTGCCGCTGCCCTGTGATGGCACCTTTATCTGTGATGGTGCCATCCTGGCACTTCCTGTCTTGGTTTTCCTTCACCCCAGAGCTGTGCCACCAGAATGCAAGCACTGGGGCTGCTTGCACCTTTATGGAGTGAGGGGTTGGCTCTTCTTTATGGTGAAGACATGCTTATTTAGGGACTCTGCGCCACTTCCACAGGGGCTGTAACAGCATGGGGAAAGAGGGCTCATGGAGAGGTGCTTACACCAGTCAGCTGGAAGTCCCAGGGGCAGAGCAGTGACAGTGAGCCAGAACTGTCCCATGAGGTCTTCCGTAGCTAGCATGGGCGTGGCAGGCATTGCCCCCCCCCCCCAGGGCTTTGCTGTCCCTGACATGGGCTAACACCAGCAGTGTTGGTGGATGTGTGGAATGTGGACTCTCCCACATCGACCTTGTGTTCACGGAAAACACTTCCCTGTCTGCCCAGACCTTCAGGCTTAACTGCGCTCATGTTTTCAAGGCAGGAGAATGTCCCAGCCTCTGTGTTGCAGGATAGCGTATGGATTTAGTCTGTGTCACAGCAGGATATTTTCGTCCAAATGACTAGCTGTGGTATGTGCATTTTGCGTTCTCAAATGTATTTTAAATTTATTGGTCACCTCAGCAACTACTGCTAAGGCCTGCATGCTCAACCCCTGCGCTGCCTGACAACCTACCCATGAGTCTCAGCTGAACTCTCACCTCTGGACAAGACTCCCGCACCTCCCCCACCTCTGACAGAGCCATCAGTTGCTTCTTTGAGCACTTACCATAGCTGTAGGTTTTATTATGTGCTTGGTTATTTGCTCTGTAGCTCTCCAGTGAATTCCAGAAGGTACAGCAACATGAGTGTTTGCTGTCTTTGCTCATCATCATATTCTCCTGACAAAAGAAAATGCTTGGTACTTGTTGGGTTACAGTGTTATTGGTGCATGATGGGTGAATGGGTGGATGGGTGGGGGGGGTGGATGGATGGATCAATGGATGAATCGATGGATGTATGGGTGGGTGGGTGGGTGCAGGGGTGAGTGGGTGGGAGGGTAGATGAGTAGGTGGATGGATGGATGGATGTATCAATGGATGGATCAGTGAATCATTGGGCAGGTGGATGGTTGAAATTCCTCTGCTTCCTACAGTTATTTATTTTTTAAAATTTCTTCTACCCTACCTTTCTCACATGGCCATAGGGATCTGCATACATAGTAGGAACTCCATGCTGTCTTATTGGAGAGCTGAAAGGTGTGTTATAGGTTTTACCCAAATTCCACAGCACGTCAAGAAAATAGAATCATGTGAAGTCTTAGAAAGAGGCCTGGTGCTTTCTATCTTCTAAGGCTGGTCTTAGCTGGAAGAAAATAAAACCAATGAGTAGGAATTTGTTCTGCACCAGCTGTACCTACTCCCCAGGACCTGAGAGCAAACATTAGACAGGGGCTGACCTCGGGAAGGACATCATCTCTGATTCTAAGCCTCTTGCCATGGCTGGCCAAATAATTCAGCAGATTAAAGCTCCTCCAAGCAGGTGCAGGGGCTGGGATCCACCAGGCCAGCGGTGCTATCCCCACCCCTGGGGTATGCTGAGATGGCAGTAGAGACTGGGCGTGGTGGGGCTTGCCTGCAATCCTAGCTCTTGGGAGGCTGTAAACAGGTGAATCGCTGAGTCCGACCTAGTAGTGAGACCCTGAACACCCTATATACCCTTCCCTAAAATACTAAATAAATAAATAAATAAATAAGTGAATGAATGAATGAATGAATGAATGCTCTCACCTGACACCAGCTACATCACTGGGCAGAAGAATTTAAATTAGCCCAGTGGATTCTATAGTGGTCTTCATGGTGTCTTTCCAGTCAAAGGTCACTGTCTCAGTTACTTTTTACCCATTCCTGGGACAAAATACCTAATACCCAAAATAAAGGCAGGAAAGGCTTATTTAGCTCACAGTTTGTGGAAGTTTTAGTCTGTATTCTCAGCTGGCTCCCAGACTGAGTGGCACATGGCAGAGGGCAGCAGTTTATGGCAGCAGAAAACAGTGAAGGGCAAAGAGAAGGGCAGCAGCTGTGGCTTCTGGCCGGCCTCTCTCCCCTCCTTATGTTATAAACAAGCCACCCTGGGGATGGGGGTGTGGAGCTCACACGATGTCCACGCCCTCCTCTTACGCAAGATGAGGATGTTCACAAGCTAAGAATCCTGGCTCTCTGCTGAGTCACTTAATTAAACCTCTAAACTTAAGTGGACACAATGCATCAACCAGTACAGTTGTCACCTACTGGCCCATGTCTCCAAAGTGTTAAGATCGGGAAGCGGAGCGTGCGTATGTTTAAGAACTTGGCCCCAGCCAGCAGCATCACACGTTCCAATTTATTAAGTGAGTTTATAGAGGTGAGGTATACTCCTTGGTTTCTTCTTCCATAAAACGAGGGAGATCTATTCTTGCCTCCCTGTGGAGTTTGGAGTCTTGAACGATCCCGTGGCCAGGTGAACACTGCACTGGAGAATGTGGGGCCTGAAGGAAGCTCCCAGTCTGCGTTAGCTGGGCTCCCTGCTCCACCGTGGTTCCAAGCCATGCCTGGGGCTGCTTTTCCTCCCGCCCTTTCGCATGGCGGGTGGCCCATTTTCTTCTGCTCACGCTTGCACAGCCTAGACCCACACACAGACTCTGAGCATGACGCACCGATCCTTCTTCTTGCCTCGGAATGACTTCCCAGCACTGGGAGGTCCGGCTCGCGCTGTCTGCAGATCTGTGCCGTAAGGTGGCTTGGGTGTGTCCCTGTCGTGTTCACAGGCATGAAATAAATTAAACAGTGCTGACAGTGTGTGTGCCATGCCCGGCCTGAGCTCCCTGCCTTCTTAAATCATTTAAGGACACTTAATCTAATGGAACATGTTATGACTTCAGCAGCTTCTGAATAAAAGTTGGAGACCATAAAGTCTGAAACATGGCACCAACTAAATTCCCCCTGCAGTTATTTAAGGAAGCTTAAGCACTCTAGAAACGGGCTCAGTTCAAGAATAGTCATTCTTACTCTATGGAATGAAGCCTTGTGCTGTCTGTCTATCCATCCGTCCATCCGTCCACCCATCTGTCCCTTCATCCCTCCCTTCCTTGGCCTCCCTTCTTTTAGTTTTAGAATTTGGCCCGGGGGGGGGGGTGTTGGAGCTTCCAATCCGTTTTCAGGCTGCACCCTTTCCATCTGGACTTGCCTCTGAGGGCAGCTTCACCTCTGCTGATTGTTACCAGGGAATGTCTGGGCTGGTGACGTCCTGCTGCTGACACTGTTTAGATTTCCTGATTTGCCTCTCCAGGTACTGCAGAAGCACACGCACATATTGGTTCTGAGCACCCGCTAGGTGTTCAGCTCATTGGTCAAGGAGAAAGCGCTCCCCTTTCCACCTCTCTAAGATGCTTGGTATGAGCTTGGAGGACTCTCAAGAGTTCCCAGGCACCAGTTATTCTTTGGAAGACTAGTTAGGGGTTCCATCTCTGCTGTTTGGGAGGCTTTCTGGGACGCAGGGCTGTTAGATCGCAGTGGACGTGTGTGGACGCGCACCGGCGCGCGCATCAGCCGCCGGTTCTAGAAGCCTGCGCACAGGGCACTGAGGCTGCCCGAGTCACGTTAATGAGCCAGACTCCCCGAAATGCGCCCGTGGTTGCCTTTTGGCACTGGGCAGGCAAACCCTTTTCATGTTCGTTTCAAGGTTGTCAGATATCATTATCCCCAAGTATTAAAAATTTCAAAGAAAGGAGGCAGTGTGTTTGATTTATAGAATAATTATCTAGCTTTAGCTCTAACTTGGCTTTGGCAATGGTTTTGCAAGCACTTGAAAATTAAATCCATTTTTTATGGCAGTACGAGGTATTATCTCACAGCAAATGATAATTAAACACCTGTGAAATCAATTAGCCCTTTAAGCAGGGAAAAAAAAGTTTTCCAATTATGTTTTCGCACCTCCAAAACTTTTATAATTCCAAAACCAACACTTGTGGAGAGGGATATGGTTGATTGGCGGCTGCTGGGTTAACTTTCCTTAAAAATCATCCCTGAAGTTTGCTTCAACTCAGTTCTGAAAGAGGCAGGCGTGGCAGCGGCAGCCTTCCAGGGAGGGCGTGCGCCTTTGGCTCCAGCCCCAGCAGCTATCTGTCCAGCATGCCAGCGACCTGAGCGCTCGTCTACAAGGGAAGGAAGGTCCTCACTTTACAGCTTTGTATTTGGAGGCCAAGTTTTACCTGCCAGTTTATCTAAAAGGCAGGATATGTTTATGGGAACCAAGTGGCAAGATGTTCCCTGTGACAGAATTTCTGTCAAGGACCCCTCAGCCAAAAATGTTCAGCACCATGTTCATTAGACATGCACCCAGTGAGAATGGCCCAACTGGATAATAGCTGAAATCCAATATAGTGGAAAATGGGGGTGCATTGGCTGACACTGGCCTTGCGGTGCAATGCGGGCTGCAGCGTTGGCTTTGCGAACTTTCCAGATGCTTCTTTTGGAAAGTGGTCTGTTCTTGTGAAGAAGTGGGCGTATTTAGGGGATGCCTCATAAGAAGTAGGGCCTCGGAGAAGAGTAAAAAAAAAAACTTCTGCCTTGAGTTTTGCATGGACAGAAACCATTACAAGGAAAGTTAAGTCCTGAACTAACATCTGGCAGCTTTCAAATGAGTGGCGAAGTGGGCCTGGCCAGGTGGGTGACACTGGAAAGATGACCTCATTTTATAATCAGGAGTGACTCGCCTAAAGTAAGGTAATGATGAGATAATAGTTTGTGTGGATGTCACTATATCACTGCATCCACCTAAGCATTTCTAGACAGTCCTTTATACAATTTTTTTTTTTTTTTTCTAAAGACACTTTGAACAGACCGTTGTGTTCATAGCAGTTGGCATCTGGAGAAATTGACAAAACTTAATGTGAACTAGAGAAATAAGGCTCCTATTATACCACACAGAGCCAGAAGGTCACTGTTATGGTTTGTGTCTATGTGTCCCCCCAAAGCTCCATGCAGTCCTGGGGTGCTTCCTGAGTTTCCGGTTGGTTATTGTGGGTGTGGGTGGTGCATCTGCTCTGGGGCAGGCAGTTTGTAGAAGCTAGCTAGCTGCCAGGGTAGCTGCCACTCTATGCTCACTGCTCTTTGCCTCTGCCAGGAGAGGTTGCTCTCTGCCACGTGCCACTCTGCCTTGGAGCCAGCTGAGTAGGTGCTGAATCCCGCAGTAACTGTGAGCTACGTAAAGTTTCCTTCATTTTGAGCATCAGGTATTTGTTCCAACAGAAAGAAGAGTACCTGAGACAGGAACATCCCTACATCCTTTTAGAAAGCTGTTACAGGAGCTTTCCTTGGGAATCTCACCAGCAATTTGGACACTTGCTGATGACCTTATAGGTATGGCAAACCCCAAGGGGCAGAGTGAGCTGATGTTTGTTAGACACAGATTTTCTTTTTCTGTCTCCCTTTCACCGTCTCTTCTCGCCCTCTCGCCCCCTCTCCCTCCCTCTCTCCTTCCTCTCATTCTCTTTCTCCCTGTCCCTCCTTCCCTCTTTGTCTCCCTCCCTTTCTTTGTTATTAGGGCTTAGGGTCCCATAAGCTGCACAAAGTGCTGTATGTCAAAGCCATAGCCTAAGTCCCTGCAAAGATTTCCTAAACAATTACCCTGAGTCAGACATAGCACTGGGGCTGGGTCATAGGGCTGAATGAAAACAGAAGTGCCTGCGCTTCTACAGTACCTTTGTATTTAGGGAGAATGATTGGAAGCTTGCAGAGCAAGTATATGTATGACTACAGAGAGCCATAAATGCCAGGACCGGGGTAGGTGGGCACCAGGTCAACTGCAAGCAGGACAAGTGCAATGGGAAGAGGCACACAGCCTGGGCTGGAGCTCCTGGTGGGGGAGTGGCCATCTGAAGAATGACAGGCAACTTGAAGTGGATCTGGGAGAAGGTTCCAATTGAGGCAGTGGGCACTGCAAGGACAGAGGGCATCTGCAGGGCCATCTGGAGTGTCTTCCCCACTCACGCTTCCAGTTTTCTGCCTGTCCCACAGCCTCTTCCCAGAATGAGGCCGTCCGGTAGCTGGCTCCTTCTTATTGTCTCCAGGGACATGGTAGACATGGCTGGGCTGTGTCCCCAGGCCACTGATGCACTTCTGCCTAGAGACTCTTGGGCCTTCCTGGTTCCCAGGGACCTAACCCTCATGCAAGGGTGATGTGACAAATTAGCAAGAAGAGGCATCAGGCCTTTCAATGTGTCAGGGTTTTAATCATGTCCTATGACCACACCTGTATGTTTGCACATTCACAAGATCTAGATGGGAACAACTAAACTTCCTAACGATGCACTTGCTCTGTACAACTTTCATGTTGTATTGAAGAGCCTAGAATTTCCCTATTTCTCTGCCTCTCCCTCTCGCCCCTCTCCCCTCTCCCCTCTCTTTTATCCATTTCTCTGTTCACTACGTGGCTCAAGCCCAGGATTTCCATATACTTAGCCGCAAGCACTCTGCGACCAAGCTGCACCCAAGACCCTACAATTCCTTCAAGATGCATCGCACTTACTTGTCCAGTTCTGACATCTAATTTGCATGCTCAGTGCAACAGGTTCAAGAAAGAGTCAGCATTGATTGGCTGAGCCCAGTGATGGCCCAGTGGGACAGGTGATGAGAAGGTAGAGTTACTGAACTTTCATGAACTTGGATCAGTCAAAGTATTTAGTAATCACTCAAGTGGTGGGTAGGATCTCATCCAAAGGTTAAGCCCTGACAACATGCAGGGGACTGCGTAACCTTTGGACGGACCTTATCCTGGTTAGCTTAGCAGCCTAGCAAGAATTGCAAGTGTCTTTTTAACCTGAAGCTGGCCTTGCAAGAAAACAGATCTTGGCACAAGAGGGAGAGTGTTCCAAACTCTGCTGCACTGAGTGCAGCTTCCTTCTGTGGGGGCGAGGTCTTGCCTTTGGGCCAGTGAAGACAGCACCATGGTAGAGAAGCTCAACGTCTCCGTGGCCTCCTCAGTGCAGACAAGGAAGAAGGCAGCTGGGCATACCTTTAACTGGATTTCCAAATAACGCTGTTTGTCAGGGCTGAGGACACACACATTCCCCGTGCTCATTGTGCAGAGAGGCGATGAAATTGTTAACAAGCCTTTGGATAGAGAGAGGAGAAGGTGTCTGAGGTATACAGAGCCTTATAAAAGGAAAAAGAAAACCCCCTAAGTAATTGGGCTCCACTAGGCGTATGTATGCTGCTGTTCCCAGGCAGGCGGGCCGTGATCAAGAGGGAAATGTATGTCATAGCCCAAGCACAGGGACACATTCAAAGGTCTAGTGCCACTTCTTGCTGATTCGTCACATCACCCTTGCACGAGGGATGGGTCCCTGGGAACTGGGAAGGCCCAGGAGCCTCAACTAGACCTTTTGTCCATCCACAGCCATTGGTATCACCGACTCTTTTACTGTCACCTTCTGGTTTCCTCCTTTGCCCAGCCAACCCTTTACATATCATTGTCAGAAATGCTTTCTTTCTAACCAGAGAACATAGACCCCCACATGTCTTGGAACTTGGTGCATTTATCTCATAATAGTTCTTGAAATTTGTCATTGCCTAGTATAAAAGTGAGTTCTGCACAGCGTAGCCTCCTCCCCAAAGCTTGCTGAAATGAAGGTCCTGGGCCAAGATGTATTACAAATCTCTGGCTTTCACCTTTGTTGGCTTCCTCTACTCCTTCCCCCTGGGAAAGGCTGTGCGAGACAGTGGAATATGTGTAGAGCCTGCACCCCACGCAGACCCTGATTCCACACTGAACTCTGGAAATGGGGCCAACAACACTAAGTGGCATGGGGACCTTAGAGCACCAAAGGGTGCAGAGAGTGTCATGTAGTGCGCACCCCAAGAACTGTTTCGTCCATGGGCTGATGTTATCATCGCTCTCTTTAGTGGATGTCTTATTTCTTAGGCTGTCTTTCTGTCTTAGCCACTGAGCTGCTCTTAGCGAGCGGGAACAGAGATGGTCCTCCCCCTGGGGGCAGTCCAATGTCCCAGAGACGTCTTCTGCTCATCCACATACGCAGGTGGCAGCTGACCTCTCCTCTGAGTGCAGTCTGGCAGTCAGTAGATAGTTAGGGTAAGGATGTGTGGACAGCACAGAATTGCTGTGGAATTACGACCCGCTGTGTGCGTTCAGACAGGGTATCTCAGCTCAGGGTCCTCTTCATGAGCTACTTCCTGTGGAAAGCAGGTACAACTGTATCCACTTCATGCGTGGCCTGAGATGAGGTAGTGGTTGTGCGACAGACAGCTTCTCTCAGGCTCTCAAGAAAGCCAGGAAGTAGGAAAGAATGAACATAAATACCTGTCCATATTTTTGCCTGATCACTGCTGCCTGGGCCGCTTGAGTCGAGCAGCCCCATAGAGGAAAAGCATAAATAAAGGCCTTCCTTGTCCTTGGCATGACTGGGTACCTCTAGGGACCTAGAAGCAGGCGGAGCACAGAGTGCCTGATGTCCAATGCAGGTGGGTCATCGCGCCCCCACTCTGAGTGCTGAGTGTCCCTGAAGCTGTGGCCACACTGCTGGGCCGTGCCCTGGGTTGAGTGCAGCGCTTTGAGATAGCTTGTGTGCCTTTATCTGATCCCAGCACTGACAGCAGTATGTTGTGTGTTCGAAGACCCTGTGAGCAGGTGTCGCAGGAAAGGGCGCTGGGCCACCAGCAGATTCACAAGCCCAGGAGAGTCTAGACTTCAAGCTGATTTGCAGACCGCCCCCAGGGAGGGAGCGGTGGCCAGCTGGACCCGCTTCACAGCTAGACGCCACTCACGTGTTCTCAGTTCAGCCTTGTTGAGGGCCAACTTCAGAGTAGCAAGCTACGAACTTGTAGGTTTTCTCAAAAAATAGTGGAAATTGTAAGCGTTACATCTGGAAAGGTCATTGAAGGGGCTTAGTAAATACCAGTGGGCTGCGTGGGGCTGCGCTTCTGTGGGGAGCCCGGGGTGAGGTTTGGAGGGTAGCTGTCTGTCACAGATGCGCAAAGCTCTTGGGGCTTGCCTTCAGGAGGAATTTAATTTTCAGACGCTGTGTGTCATGTGGCTGAGCAAGGGGCCTTTGAAGCAGGAAGGCTGGAGTCACAACCCTGGTGCGCCTGGCCTCGCTCTTAGCTATGCGAGCAGGGCTTTGAGCCGTGTGCACTCAGTCACTTCCCTCTGAATGTGGTCATGAAGTCCCAGGATGCTGCTGACGTCAGACTTGCGCTCTCCAGTGATGCAGCATCGCCCACGCAGCTCACGCCCCCTCCCCAGGAGCTGGTGCATGAGGCCTCCCCCGACAGGATCCCACCTGGACCAGGGCCTCATCGCCACCTCCCTGCCCTCCTGAGCTGGGTGGGTTCCCTCACTCATGTCTGTGTCACCACTGCGAAGTCCGTGACCCCAGCGTTGCCTGCTTCCTCCTCCTGTCCTGAGCTGGGCCGGCATCTCTGTTCACTGAGGCTGAGTTGCATGCGTTTTCGCCTGTCTGTTCCTGGACCACGAGCTCTGCAAAGCGCTGACGCATGGTAGACATCCACCTCCTATCCGCTCAGTGAGTGAAAACAGAGCAGGCTTGTTCAAAGGATGCTAATTTTATTTTCCTCCTTCCAGCGCACTTTATGGAACTCCAGCATTCATACGCTTGTTGTTTGTTTTGTTTCTTAAGGGATGTGTTCCGATCTGGGAGTAAGCAGGGAAGATGAATTACTTACTTATGAGGGTGGGGGCTGGAGGAAACGGATCAGCTGGAGATGCTAAGTTGCCTCATAAATAAATACTCGAGACAAACCGTAAGGTCCTGGGGAGACTGGAATTGTGTGCGTGCGGAGATGAGAGGCCGGCTTGCCGGGCCTGCTCTGTGCTCTTGGGCGAGTGTGCGTGCCGCAGAGGCCTGTGGGAGCCGCCAGAGGAGCCGAACCGTGCGCTGGCGACGTCTTTGCCCATGTTGCTTTTGATAATGAAGCAAACCCCTTTCAATTAGAAGCTGGTGTTCCGTTGTGATTCACAGCTTGCTTTCATTTTACTTTAAAGGATCTGCTTCCCGTTTGTCTCTTGGCTCTGCCTTTGGGAATCTGCGGGTTTTTGTTGTTGTCGTTGTTGTTGGTGGCTTTTTAATATCTGGATCCCCTTGTTGATGTAATTTACCCTAACAGCTTGCAGTCACACAGAGCCTTGCTGATGAGGCTGTGGTGCAGCATTTTGCTGCATCGGTACAGCTTTGAAGCTCAGAGAAGTCCAGTGGTTTGTGTGGGGCCGCACAGGAAGTGGGAAGGGGGTACTTGTACACACAACCCCAATGCCTCAACCCAGACTGTCTAACTTGAAATTAGCTGTGTTTTTCATTATAATGTGTGGTCTGCCTTCATCTGTAATGATGGCAGCTGCCATTTAGGGATGGCTTACAACGTGCCTGTGCTTTAGTTAAAACGTAGCATTTAATCCTCACAATAGAAGCATTATCTTCTCTGCCAACCAGGAAAACTAAATTAAACAAATTAAATAACTTTCCCAAGATCACTCAGTTTGTAAATAGCAAAGCTGGAATTTGAACCCAGGTTTGGCTGCGTCTAAAGCTGCTTAGCCACTAAGCTCTTAATTACTAAACTCTTAGCTATCCCTCCAGTGGGTCTTAAAATGAGGGTGCATTGTAATTACCCCAGGGTTTGTCACAATGCAGACGCTCGGGCCCTTTCCCTGGAATTTCTTATTCACCATGCTTGGGTGAGGCTGGAAATGGGCATCTCTGCCCAGCTCCCAGGTGATGGAGGTGTTGCTGTAGGCTGAGGGGACAGGTGGGGCACTCTGTCATTTTGCCCCACTCACATCCCACGTGCACTGAGTTGGTACCAACAACAACAAATGTGTTTCCTATGGAGCAGAAGGGCTTCACTTATGCACTGTCGCAAACCCCATTTTAAATGGGGGTTTCCCATTTCTTATGCATTGCAACTTCAGGGAGAAAATCTTGTGGCCACCGAGAGGTTCTGGTTTGTAGGTCGGGACATATTAATTGCAATTTTCTTTGTAATGGTTTATGAAAGCCCTTTTACCTTCTGTGTCAGTACCTACAGAGTAGAAAATGTAATATCATCTGAAAAGGGTAAAAAAAAAACACTTATTAATTAAAGCTGCAATTCTGTCACACTGTGTCGCATTTGCTTATCATCTCACTTGGGATTGTGTGTGTGTATCTTTTACTTTCACGTAATGTATGGGGATGGCATGGTTTACATCGCGTAAGTCATAGGAGAGGATCCGTCTGGCTACAGGATCGCACCCCCATGCTGCACCTGTCCGGTTCTGCCTGTCCTTTGCTCTTACTTCTAACTGATGCTAACCAGTCCTGTGTTGTCTGGCCCTATAATCATGTTATTCCATGAGTGTTATGTGAGTGGAGTAGTGCAGCCTGTGTCCCCCTTGAGAGTGGCTTTTGAATGCAACGTGATTTCCCCGAGGTTGGAAGAACTCGGCTTGTTAATGCACAAATGTGTACATCATTCCCTAGCGAAGGGTGTCTTGGCAGCCTCTCCTTCGGGGCTGTTCCTGATAAAAATCGCTGTGTACACTGGTAGACAAGTTTCTATGTGAAAGTTAGTCTTCATTTCTCTGGGATAAGTCCCCAAGAGTACATCTGCTGGGTCATATGGTGAGTCCATTTTTAGTTGGCAAAGAAACTGTGCAACCATTTCCTAAGTGGCTTGGACCATTTCACTTTCCTACCACCGAGGTAGGAAGAGCTCTCACTTCACCTTGTCCTATTCAGCCCTTGTTGAGTGCCAGGGTGGGTGAAAAGTGGCATCTCTTTGTGGTTTTGATTTGTATTTCTCCAGTAACTATGAGGTTGAATATCTCCCACTGAGCTTATTGGCCCTTGGTGTTCCTAGGGAAAAATGTAAATTCAAATCCTTAGCCCATGTTTAAAATCAGCTTTTCTTTTTATTGTTGATCAGAAGAGTTTTTTCTATATTCTAGGTAAGAGGCCTTTACCAGGCATATGACTTATAGGCATCTCGCCTCCTCGGTGGGCTGCCTCGTTCGCCTGCCGTGGGAGCTCCGAGGAGCCTCAGGTGAGACTCCTGGAGGCAGAGCTAGCAGCAGGTGTGCTTGGATCCATCATGCGTTGGATGCCACAGACAGTTCTTGCCAAATTTGGGCAGATTTTCTCAAATGAACTTTTCTGCATTTGTCTTAAGTAAAATGCTTTTTATAATGTGTAGTCATCAGTCTGTTGTTTTCCTAGGCATGTCCACAAGGGTTGTTAGTGTCTCATGCACAAACCTGGGGTTATACTCTCCCCCTGGAAATCACCTAGCTCCCAGGAGATGGTATTTACACTATTTACATTCAGCTGTTAGTTGATTGAGCAACTGGAGAATGTAATATCATCCGAAAAGGGTAAAAAACCATTTATTAATTAAAGCTGAAATTCTGTGGGAGTGGAACAGTGTCTGAAGGTGTGTTTCTTATAAGGATGTGAACTAGAACCGAAACATACAGCAAACCTCTAAATTAAGTAATTTGCTATAGTGTAGGCCATGTTGAGACCTGAGGCTCCCATCAGAATGCTCCGTCCTCCCCTGGAAGGCTCTTAACCCATTGCTCTGATCATTTTCTGGAGAAGTCCTGGACACTTCTGTGAGTGTCATCAGTAGGCGAGATCACAAACGTGGTAGGTACTACAGCTGGTGCCATCCAACCAACAGGTGGGCTCACCTTATTTAAAAGTAGAACCTTGTTGCTCCTGCCCAAAACACCTGTGAAAAGCAAGCATTTTGAATCCACTTCAGACACCAAGGCAGCCATGGCAGTGACCTGGAGACACTCAGGCAGAAGATTTTCAGAACTGCTTCCAGAAGGAGCAAGAGGGAACGGATAAGTGTGTCCGAAGTGTGTGTGTGTGTGTGTGGGGGGGGGGTATTTGAGGAAGATTAAAGGCACTGCTATGTCTTTTACTTTACCACAAGTTTTAAAATTTAAAGCATTTACCAGTTTGTTTTTTTTAATCATGCTTTATAAATGAATAGGTTTAGTACAGTGCTGCCTCAGTTCACAAACTAGTTTCTTGTTTTTTCTTTTTTCTTTTTTCTTTTCTGTAATACATTCTATGTCATAGAGTGGATTCTTTAACAAGAACCATGGAAAGAGTTTAGCCTGTGACCCATGGTGCCCCTGTGTCTGAAGGAAGGAGGCTCACAAAGAACTTAGGGGAGGGAGGGCACCGAATAGATGGCCCAGCCTGCAGAGAATCGTTACCTGACAGGCAGAACACACCACCAGGTTATGGGCTCATGGAAGACAGGGAGAAGCTCGTAGACACAGAGCTGATAGAGCCTGGAAGACCCAGGCTCCTGGGCTCAGCATGCTGGGAAATCTGAATAGAGATCATCGTTCTAAGGTATGCACATATATGATCTGTATGTCCTGGTGTGTCTATTCAGTGTGCGTTGTGTACATGAAAGAGATGATTATAATCATATGTATTCACACACACACACACACACACACACACACACACACACACACATGATCATAGAAGTCTTTCAGAGCAATGGCGAGTAAAGACTACAGGAGTGTTAGCTCTGAATCTTTATTCATGTAACCCAACTGGCTGTGTTTGCGATTGAGGAAACTGAGACTGGAAGAGCCCTTGGGCTTTACTCTTGGTCTTTGGACTTTGGCGGGCTCCCGCTCTGCTCAGGGTGCTCCCCCTCATTGTGTGGGTGACTGCGAGCTTCCTCCTCACCCTGTGTGCTGCCTCAGCAACCAAAGCTTCTGTACCCCCAAGAAATCTGCACCCTCCTGCAGCTGTCATTTGCATTCTTCCTGTAAGTTTTCTTCTCCCTCCAGTAAATTCTGTAACTGGCAACTTTGAAACTCGTTACAACCCAGGACACTAATAGGGTTTTACATTTTTAGCAGCCTAATGATGAGGCTTAAGGCCTTGTGTGCGAGACCCTCTGGGGTTTCTATTCTGAGCATCTATTAAACCTGGCTAAAATCGGAAGTATAGCCAACCTTTCTATATTAAAAGGGAATCAGTTTAACCTTCGCACATCATTGTGTGTGCGCGCAGTGCCTCGTCTCTAGGAGGCAGAGACTCGGGCCCCACCTCCACATGGAAGCGAAGATCCATGTTGGCGACCTTGCTGCGCTTGCTGAGGAAAGGGAGTCATGGGTGCAGAATATGTTTTTATTTAGCAAAATCTGAGCCTTCTTAAAAATCTTTTCTGCTTTGAAGTCTGCTTTGCTGTTTAATTAACACAGGAAGGCTATTCCACTTCGCTCTCAGTGGAGATCGTCTGAATCTATTCCCAGTGACCTTTTCTCATGCAGAGGAGCTGTCCGCTTGTTTAAGCAAATGGTCCTTTGCATGCTGTCTCTCCTTAATGACAGGCTTATAATTGAAAATTGGCTTCCTCCCATAGGCTTAGTTTGTGTGGGAATATAAAAATAGATGTGGACTTTAAAAATATACATGTATATATCAATATCCCAAAAAGAGGAGAGGCGACTCCTGTGCCTTCAGGCTGTGATGGAATTAGACTATTAGAGTCAGAAAATGCGGGTGACATATGCTACTGTCAAAGTCACACCTGTCCGCATAGCACAGGAAGCTCTTGAAAAATGAGAGTGATTCCATCCTGGCCATAGGATCGGAGCCTTCCCAGGACAGCTCTAGTTTCTCCACTTTTCTTAAGTTTATAATGAGCTTGAAACTGCATACCTAGGAATGAGTTTGTGGGAATCACTTGTAAAGTGACAGTGTTAAATAAATTAAATACCTTTTATCTTTCTTAAGCTGCACTAGCATTAAGAGACAGATGATGCTCCTGGTGTAGTTTGTATTTTTGTCCAAAATCGAGCACAGCGCAATACTACCAAAGGCTGTTAAATCCTCTCTCCTGTCCTCCAGTTTCCTCTGTCCTCTGCTGTTTTCCTTTTGCTCTTGTCCGTCTTCTTTTTCCATTTCACAGGCCAGCTGCCTTCTCTCTCACCCCGTCCTCCTCCTCTGCATCCGGTCAGCCATTCTCCTGCGGCAGTATTTTGTCTGGGGAAACCGAATGTTCTTGGTTAAATGGAGAAACTCCAGCTTGAAGGGGAAAATAAGTACAGCTTTATGCTCGTGAGAGAGGTTTCCTGAGCCGTTTTTAGTAGTGTGTTTGGAGGGTAGGGGACAGGATGGTTTCAGCTTTCCTGAAGACATGGCGGTCAAGGAGCGGGAGAAGACGTAGCAGTGATTTGTCATTGTTGCTGTGAAGGTGGCAAAAGGCTCGTGTTTCATCAAAACCTGAAATTCTTTCTTGGCAACTTGAGGACCAAAAGGCACATTGTTGCTTGGACAGTCAGACCTGTCTTTTTATGTACGCTTTGTGAAAGAGACCCCAACTACGATATCCACAGTGGCTCACATTTGTTTTCCATCATGCAACAAATCCCCAGACCCTCACCCCCACAATGGAAAAGCTAGAGGCGCCCCTCCCCAGGGCTCTCCAGAGGGGCGCTGGGTAAATGTATGCATGTGTGCACCTGCCAGGGTCATCCGCCTCGTGGCATGCCCCCAGGAGCGTGCCAGCTGAGTCTTGTTTGCTGATCGCTCTCCTCCTCTTTCCAGGTATGATTACCGGGAAATGCTGCACAATGCCACTTTCTGCCTGGTTCCGCGCGGTCGCAGGCTGGGGTCCTTCAGATTCCTGGAGGCTCTGCAGGTAAGAGACTTGGAAACCTCCCCAGAGTGGAGCTGAAGTCAACGGGGGTGAGTTTATCCTTGCCGCGTAGGAAGCGGAAGGTTAGATTTCCTTGGGGATCTGAGTTGTTTCCTACGACATTCAGAAGCAGTTTTTAGAAGCACACGCTCTGAGAAGGATTCACTCTCTTTCTTTGGAGATGAGAAAATAAAGTTGTTTTGCCATCAGGAACGACCCATTCTTCAGAGTCACGCCTGCAAACAGAAGGCACATGGGGTGGCCAGGCTGACCCGCTTGGTTCCTTGAATGGACGGTTCCCTGGAAGCCAATGTGAAAAGCATCAAGAAGGCAATGTTGCTGGACTCCTGAAAAGCAAGATTGTGGCTTTCACTCCATCTTGGTCTTCTGTTGCTTGGTTCCTCCAGGCTCTGAGGGAGTTGCCCCATGGATAATACTCCTTACGTAGCCCCATGTAGCCCCACTCTGGGGCCAGTGGTCCACCTCAACACCCTGTAACAGTGACGTTCCAAGGCTCTGCAGTTCAGTGGTCCTTCAGTAGCTCAGAAGCCAGTGCGGGAGTCCTGCTCATCCACCTCACTGCAGGGAAGCCTTCTCCTGCTGACACAGTTGTCTGCATTTCCTTGGAAGTGACAGCCAGCCCCTGCCTTCTCAGGGAGAAAACATGCTTTCTAGGGCATCTCTCGCCCTGCCTTTCTTGTCCTCTTATGGCTATGCCCTTTCTTCCTCCAGCCCTGGACCTTATATTTGCTGCAGAGCTCCCTCCTAACCGCAAATCACTCTGTCAGTCCTGTGACGGAAGAGCTTCCTTCGCCTGAAAGACTGCCAGGGCGCCCTGTGGGTTCGGTGACACATGGCCTGACTAATTTGCTTGCAGCTTCCTGGAATGCTGCACAGAGCAGACTGTTCTCTGGGTTGGAATATGAGTTATTTGGGGCCGGCGTTTTGTCCTTAGCTTATGTATGTGCCTCTGGGTTCCGAGTCTGCAGAGAGAAGGAAAGGTGCACACCTAGAATCACAAAGGCTCCTGAGTGTCCGTGGGACTCCTGGGCCCTGCTCTGCCCTTTCCTGGCCGTGACCTTGGGTCAGCCACTTTGCCCAAGTACTGTGGCAGTTCCACGGACGGGACCATTTATATTCCAAAGACTTTAGGGTTGAGTTTTGTGAGTGAAGGTTTTTGTTGCATCAATAAAACTTCTGCAGTGAATCCAGTCATTGCCTGCCAAGCCACACCCCAGAATGGCAGCGCATTTTAGTGCTCTAGGGAAAGACTTGCAAGTAGGAAAAGCTCAGCTGGAACATGTCACCTTGGCATGTCTTGATAGTTCCAGAAAGCTTATCCCTCTCCTGCCCCAAGCAGGCCGGGTTCTGTGCAGTGTCAGGAATGCCAGGCACGGAGTTTGTACTGACGTGGCTCCCGAGGGGGCTGCTTGCTGCTGTCCCCTTCTTCTCCCTCATCGAGTGCCCTCCTGTGCAGGCTGCCTGTGTCCCTGTGATGCTCAGCAATGGATGGGAGTTGCCATTCTCTGAAGTGATTAATTGGAACCAAGCTGCCGTCATAGGCGACGAGAGATTGTTATTACAGGTAAGGAAGAGGCTGCTGCCTTCCTCAGCTTGGCCGGTTGCTGCGGCCCCCACCCAGGCCTTCAAAGGAGATGAATTCAAAAGGTCAGCACTATAAAATATTTTTTTTTATCAGGAGAAAATGGCCTGTGTCATGGCAGATATGAGACCATTTAATAGATATTATTCTCTTTCCAACACAAAAATCTGTCCAACCCCACAGAATGTGTCACAAAGAGACATTACAGGTAAATAACAGGAGACAGGTGGTGAGAAGAGGCGTTTCTGCACCCTGTAGCAACCGGGATGTTTAGGAGTGACACCACTCTGCTTCAGACCCCCCCCCCCCGCTCCACGCTTGCCTTCAGGTTACGTCACGGGAAGCGCCGTCCCTAGCCCTGGCTCTTACACTTAGCATTATCATTTACTTGGACAGTCGGGGTGGGTGAGTGGGGGTCTGCACCACACCAGTGCTATCTTTTGGATGTTAGTTAAGAGGGCAGCCCCTGCTAACAGTTCAAAGGAGAGAGGAGGATACAGTTTTCCGAGCAATGCAAAGGCGAGAATAACCAGGACAGATGCCTCCAGCCCCTCTATGCGGTCATTTTGAGGTCCAGCATACAGCACTGTGCTCTCTCCTTCAAAAATTGTCGAGCACTTTAATGGTTTTCCTTCATGATATTTTACATTTTATCTTTAAGTCAACAAAGGTATTTCTGGAAAGATTATCTATAATGACCTTGCTTTTTCCTTTTTTATTTTCGATATTTGGAAAATTGCTTTTCTGACTGGTATTGATTCCTCTTCGGTGCTGCTGGCTGACCTGCTGGCAGGCTGAGTGCAGTGCCGTCCTCCTGCTCCCTTGAGCAACAGGTGACGTGACCGTGGCGGAGTGAGCCACACTTAGCCTGTCACAGCTCCCTGACTGTCCTTTCCCTTGGCCCTCGGAGCTGGGCTCTTCATGGCTGCTCTAATCTCAGAAATGAAAGCAAAGAGAAATACAGGGGTCTGGAATGGCAGAATCTGTTCCCCTGGGCTGTCTCCTTCTGTCCCCAATACAGCTGGGTTCTGAAGTGTTTGCTCATCGAGGGGTCTGGAGGAAGTGATCACTGCGAGCCCCTGTTAGGATTCCTTGGAGACATACAGAGGAAGGGCGCACCCCGTGCGGGAGTGACATGCGCTGCTTGGCTCACACTCTCTTGAAAAGCCAAAGCTGTAATCTGTGTGGTGCATTACTGATGCTGCCTTTTCCCTTCCGTTTCTATTTTTTAACAATACATGCCCATCAGAGGAAATACGGGTAAGAAAGGGGCTGAAAAACCTCACCATCATTTCTCCACTGATAGGCTAAGGGTCCTTGAACATGGTCAGGACATGTCTGCAGGTTGTGTTGAGGACGGGTGCCATCCTAGGCTTCTGGATCGTGGTGGGCCAGGCCCCCTGACGTCATTGGAGTTGCTGGGTGCTGCGCGAGCTTTTTGGCCTGACTCTGTGGGTTGTCTTTCTCATGCTCCGCCCACCCAGCCAGCCCGCCCGGCCGGTGTTCTCATCTGCATTTGCCTTTGCACAGCTGTGTCCACGCTGCACGGCGACTGGGCTGTCACTAACAGTGGTTTTAAAGAGCTGGCACTGAGCCCAAATGTGTGCTCTGGGAAATGTTTTTGTTATATTACGATTTTTCATTTCCTGTTTTAGAACAGCTCAGATGTTTTTATATGCATATATTTTTGTCATCCTGTCACCGAGAGAGCTTATTGTAGCTTTTTCTATATCTATTTTGGTAGATTCTATTAATTTCATTACCATACATGACCTTTTATTAAGACTTCATTGCATCCTTCAACTTCCAAAACAATCTGGCCAAATTTGAGTTAATTTATCACGTTCCCATACCTGTCTCTTAGGACAGGCGGATTAATAACCAATAGCCAGATGCCATTAAAACTTGGATCACTCTCTTTTCAGTCAATTGCAGTTGCCTTCCGGGGCATTTTGCAGGGTGCTGCCCGACATGTACCCAACCTGGTAGAACACACAGTTCTACAGGTACAAGAACCAAGGTATGGCTGTGCGCCACAGCGAGTCACCCCGGTGGGAGACTCCTCGGCACGCTTTCTTTGCTTTTCAGCACCACAGCAGACTCAGCTTTCTGGTGATCACACAGCAGTGAGAGCTTTTGGCATTTTTCTAGTAGAGTGCGTCCATGATCACGACTAAATGTGGGCGATGCCGCTCAGGATGACCCCTGACACCTGAGAGAGGGCACGATTGTGCCAATTGAATGGGGTGACCATTCCCCATCTTTCTCTGACAGCCTAGGTGCTTCTTTCTCTCAGTGAGTAACTAGAAATAAATTTCCTAGACTTGTCAAGGACTCATGATAGGAATACTTCCCTTCATCTTGTCCCGGGATATTTTCCAAGCAGTTGACTTGGAACTCTGATCTCAGGCTCATGTTGCCCGCCACAATTTCTCCTTTACCTGCCACATTTGTTTTCAATATTGTAGACTGCATGCGCCCTTAGGATCTGGCTTTGGACATGGCCCCAGCAAGGGAGCTTTGCCTTCTGTTCTCATTATGAAGCAGTTTTGTTGCTTCTCCCGAGGAGAGTCTGGACCCAGCGTGCTGCCATCTCTTGCCCTCTGGTGGGAACTTGGTTATAGTCTCTGTGAGGTGTCATGAGGAGCTTGCCTATTAATGCAGCCAGCTGAGCCTCCGCCTTGCAGCCTGGGCTCCCATGTCTGTCGGATGAGTCATGCTTTAGGGAGGCAGCATGCAGAAAGAGGTGAGCACGATAGGGCGTTTGCCGACCACAAGGTGTCTCTTCAAAGAGTATGGAGTCCATCATTAAAACAGACCTTGGACGGTAGGTGAAAATAAAGAACAAGCCCAAGAGACCAGGAAAAGCATTAAGCGATTAGCCTAACTTTGAATAGAATCAAGGAGTTGAACTTAGTACATAATATTAATAATAACAATAAATAATAATTAGTAATAAGCCATATTAGCTCAGCTTCCTACATTTTACAGCTCATCTTCATAAGGCTCTGTGGTGTTCGTTTGCTCCATTTTATAACTGAGGGAATGGAGCGTCTGAGAGATTGTGTGGCTGGGCCAGGAAGCACACTTCCTACTGTAGACTGTCCAGCTCCCGTGGCCTGAACGCTAACCTAGACTTCCTAAGAACTGTGACGTCCTGGTGATAGAGGCTTCAGGCAGCCCTGTTCAATTCAGTTCTTATTTCTTGAATACCTACTGCCAAGCGCTCCTTTTCTAGCCTTCTACTGTGTAGCGGGTGGACAGGAGGGAAGCCTTTCTTTCCTTAAGATTGGATGGCAGGGTGGAGAGCGGCACATGGCTAAAGCTCCCTGATGTGTGGAAGTCGCAGTTAGAAGGAGCGAGGGCCAGGGCCAGAAGGAGTGACAAATGGGGCAGGTCAGCAGGTCCAGGGCGGGGAAGTGGGGGACGGCCCATGTGCACAGAAGTGTTAACCCTGGCTGCCAGTGCTTGGGGAGGTTCTTCAGCGTTCTCTACTAAGCCCTTGCGTGGACATTTTGGAGGCTCTGGGGAAACAGCCTTAGGACTGCTTGGAGGATGAAGTCTTCCAGCTTTTCCCCAAGGCCCATGGGCACTCTATAAAACTCGATTGTCCATGTGCAGGGTTGAGGACTTCTGGGACTCCAGGAGGATGGGAGAACAACTGTGGCCCCAACGCCATCCTAACCAACAGGCTGGCTGCAGATCGGTCTTAGACAAGAACTAGGTTAATAGAGAACTTGACTGCATTAAAAGCCGACTCTCCAGAAGGGATGTTTGTTTCTGCAGCTTCTCAGAGACATTTCTACTTGGTGGCTGCTGACTCCTCTATGGCTGTGTGCTAGAGGCTGGCTGTGATGACGAGTGGAAGTGTAACCCAGTTGGGTTGTTTTGGTCAAGTACAACTTTTTGTTTTGCAGTTATAATTACTATGTATCCACTTTGTATTACAGATTCCTTCTACAATCAGGTCTATTCATCAGGATAAAATCCTAGCACTTAGACAGCAGACACAGTTCTTGTGGGAGGCTTATTTTTCTTCAGTTGAGAAGATTGTATTAACTACACTAGAGGTAAGCGGGGCTGCTTGGTTCATGGTCTCGAGTAACAGTCCTTTGTTTACTTGTCTCAGTCTTCTTTTTTTTTTTTTTTTTTTTGCTGTTAATGGTGTGAAGTTGGGCAAGTGGGGAAAAACCAACTGTTTCTGTATGTGGCTATGTTGGTTAACTCTTTGATTTGCTTTGCCTTGCCTAAGCAGATGCTCTCGTTCCTGGACAACCGACATGGGCAGAGATTGGCTCTGACATCATGCGGGGTTGTGGGTAATGACTGTCCTGCTACCACTCACACTCGGTGGCATCCTTTGAAGTCATACTTGTGCAGCTCGTTTAGAAAAAAAGATAATGAGCTGTCAGAGAAAATCTTCTCCCTGTCTAGAAATATGACTAGATCAGTGGGCATCCTAGATCAGGGTATGGAAGGGAAGCAGAATTAATTCTCAGGATACAGGTAGTTCCAACCAGTCAGCGTCAGTGTTAGAAGATGACTTACAGAGCAAAACTGGGGTTGCAACCAGCCAGTATAGAAAATATTCCAGTTTGTGAAAGCAGAAAACGTTTAAGCAGATAGGTGCCCATCTTCGAGTTGCTTTTATCGAGGCAGGGAGCAAAAAGGAAAGGGAACAGTGCAGATGATCAGAACCTTTGGAGATAGAGCAGCGCACAGGGGCCCGAGGCTACACCCAGGCAGTGCCAGGAGCCCAGAAGAGTTGTAGGAAACTGCACACGCAGGAGTGACAGGCTCACTGGTAGGAGGGCAGAGGTCCTTAGGGAGGTCCAGCACCCAAGCAACTCAGAGCAGGCTGCAGGATAGGGTGGGGCATTTACCGCTGAGTTTTGTGGGTATTTTCTTTGGGAATCAATATTCTCCCAAAGCACAGGTCATTTGCAGCACAGCTGAGAGCTCTGAGTAGTGTGCAGGAAGTGAAGGCCACCCCGTTGGCCCCGCGTGCAGTAATTTTGCCATCAGAAGTATTGGAGATAGTGCTGGTGAGTGAGTGCGCAGAGGCCGTCACCCGCTCTTGCCTGGCCTGAGCTTCTCCGCCCTCTTCCGTCCTCACTCCTCCCACCCCCCCTCCTCATACCTTCCTCCCTCCTCACACCTCCCTGCAGGCTGCATTGTTGCTTATCAGGCCCAGCCTCATGCCCAGTAGGCC
Source organism: Myocastor coypus (assembly GCA_004027025.1). Taxonomy (NCBI): domain Eukaryota; kingdom Metazoa; phylum Chordata; class Mammalia; order Rodentia; family Myocastoridae; genus Myocastor; species Myocastor coypus. Next base: position 39,957 of record PVJA010003879.1, on the reverse strand, counting down.
TTACTACAGGCCCACTTTTGTAGGCTGCCCTTCCACAAGATCTTGAATAGAGTTAAATGTTCACTTTTATTTAATAGTTTTTTAAATAAATTGTGCTTTCTACCATGTTCCTTTGAGAAAAATCCTTAAAGCATTAAAAAAAACCTACCCCTACAAACTACTAGACATAAAAATAGTATATACAAATATAAAATTTGTCATTTTTAATTTTAAAAATATCTTTCTACATTAACAATATATGTATATATATGTATATATATGTATATATATTGTTAATGTAGAACCCTAACCCCAACCCTAACATAATATAATATATAATAGTAATATTACATTACTATTTATCTTATACTATTGTATTTTTCTAATTATTTGAATTTTAAATTATTTTAATGACTAATATTTTGTTTACAGTATTTAAATTTCCAGCTTAGACACATTATAATTGTCTATAATCTTTCATCAATATACACATCATCAAAGCAAACACCCTGAAGCTAAATTGTGCAGATACAAGATCACGTCCTTCAGATAAATTCCTTTTACTCAATGTCCTGGTTCAATATCCCCAGTAAGGAGATTTCTAATGTGTTTTATCAGTTTTCCCATTGTAGAACCAAAATGCTTTATACTCTTTTCCAGGTAACATGAAAGGACCTATTTGTCATTATTCTGTATTTTTATTCTTTATTAATATTAAATATTATATTGTGAAAATAATAAATCATGCTAATTTGTATTCCTTAGGATATTAGTAAAATAAATATTTCTCACTCAGCTCACAAAGAAAAAAGGAATTATTGTGATGCTGTAATTGCTTTTTTCTTACTAATTTGTAAGAGCTTATTACTTTAAAAATATTAACATTTAGGTTGTTTTGTTGCAGGTGTTTCCCCCCAGTGTATGATATGTTTTTGTTTTGTTTCTATTTAGTCAGTGTTTCCATCTATGGCTTCTCCATTTGCCATTTTTAAGAAGGCACACTTTGACCCCTCATTTTATTTCTATATGTATGTACATACAGAAATAAGGTATTTTTAGTACATTCGTGGTTTGTTTATGTGTTTAACCATGTCCGCCATTTTTTCCTCCAGTGTTTTATGTACGATCCTTGTTGAATAAGCTAACTCTTTTCTTTTTTTAATTAATAAGTCATGCAGCTATACTAGCATATTTCTTGTCATTTTTGCCACAGTGCTTCTGGCCTTCTAATTTTGTCTTCTTAGGGCTCACCTCTAATATACCCAAATTACATGTTTTAATATTTTTTTACCCCAATATCTAACTGGTAGTAAAAGTCAACCTTTATTTACTTAACCAAGTTTACTATTAATGTTCTTTCTCATAACTTAGTTTTCGTGGATTATTGCTGTTGTCTGAAGTATGATTTTTTTTTTTTTTTTGCATGTCATTTCTGCTTATTCCGTTAAGCTGGAATCCCCCAAAGGAGATAACTGAGTCCAAGAATATGGGTACTTCTAGGGCTCATAATTTAGTTTTTGCCAATTGACCTTCATAAAATTTATATTGAACCAGACCCATATTGGCGAATGTATAGGATCCGTGTCATAGCTAGGTATTCCTTATCATTGAAAGCTCAAAAAAGTTCCCTATGGCTGCCTGAGACACTTCCCCGCTGTCTGAGGTAGACTTTCTCTTGCTATAAATCATCAACCTGAAGGGTCATAATTAATACACATACATGCACACCTTTTCTAATTTACCAGGTGCAAGATTGTGTCTCATTGACTGTGTTTCTTTTCAGTTTGGTTTATTGCAAAGGTTTGTTTTCTTGTATGTTGAGTCGGCAGTGGTCCTTTATCCTGTAGCAGCAGTTGGGTGTGTTATATTTATCAGAGTAGGATTTGAAGTGAAGCACTCTTGGCCTCTGAGCCTGAAAAGGCCTTCTTCCATTTGGACTTCAGCTGTGCAACTCTGTAGCAGTACAGCTGCTTTTTAAAACACTAAAAGCCATATACTTCATTCAAATTTATAGCAGCTGTCCAGTCTCTTTATATCATCCCGAGATTGGATTGCAACAGTTTGACCTCTCAGTCAGGTTGCATGAGAGATGCCCTTCACTTTTTCCTCTTAATTTGGGAAGAGATGCCTCTGGAATTCAGAGCCATGAAAGCAGGGAAGCGAGCAGAAAGTGCTCCTCACATACAGAAGTACGCAATTTAAGCACTGTGTATCAAAAATATCTACTCAGATAACGTGTCACATGATCAGTGCTGGAGCTCTTAAGTATGAAAGAATTCAAAAGTAACATTAGGCAGCATGGCATCCAGGACTCCTTGCTTATGATGTGCTAGGTCCAGAGTCCAGAACTCTGCGTCCTTCTTCTTTGCTTACCACATGACAGGTCAAGGGAGCGGGATGACTGAGTCTTCTGCGACTCTGAGCTTTAGAGTTGTAGGCAGTACTTAAAACACAGCTAAAACCAGGCTTGCCCATCCCTCTCTCCAAAGCCAGGGCGAGGGACTGGTTCAGTAGGTTGAGTGCGTTAGTGTATAGGTCAAGTACCTGCGTTTCATCATGCAGCACTCGGTCATGACTGAGATTCTGTTGGACCTTCCAGTTGAGAGAGGTTGCTAGTGCTGCACCTTGGAGTTGGTCAGTGCTGAGCTCTTTGAGCCAAACGAGAAATAATAGTGGTGACAACAGTGAGATAACTTTATTTGTCAGAATATTGTGCAATAAACTGGTAGTAAGAATTGAATCATAGAGCTCAGTCGGAATCAAGGCAAAACAAGTACCTCAGGTTATAATGGTACCTGGACAAAGCTAATGATAGCTTGAGAAGACATTTTTAGGGGCCTTTTATGAGTTTTTTCTGTGTTTTCCTTCTCAGGTATCATACTATTCATATTCAAATCATGATATTGTTGATGCTGTTATATTGTAGTATTTTAAAATCAGCAACATTATATTAAGAAAAGGTTGCTTTATTTAGCTTTAAGAGAGGCAGTAAACGGTAGCAGGTTATGCAGAAGGCAGACCAGTCAGCAGAGCTCACCAGGGCCATGCAGAATGGCTAACTAATATCCACTTACCTTTTTTATTTAATCAAAATGGCACACAGAAAAGAAGAAGCCTATAATTCTTCCTTCTAAATTCACTGAAGGTCCCATTTGGAACCTTCCCTAACAAAGAGAGTATTGTGTCATGTGCATGTTGTGTGTTAGTATGTGTGAGCATGTGTGCTAATTTGCTTCATACATGAAGGGTCCAACTTGTAAATGTGATGTCTTCTTCTGCAAAAATAAGCATGAGCGTTGAGCACCCTCACAGGGTGCTAGGGGCTGTCCAGTGTAGGGTGGGGAGCGCTGGATATTAGGGCAGAGAGAACAGGATCTTTCTGTCTGATGAAATGAGATCCATCAGAGGTATTCTCCCCCACCACCCCCAGTATGAGCGATTGAACTCAGGATCCTGTGCTTGCGAGGCAAGCACTGATTCCCCTGAGCTATCTCCCCAGCCCTCTTTCAGAGTTTGACAAGGCAAGTATCATCTTTTTAGCGAAGGTTTGACAGTAACCATGAACATACTGCTCACATCCTTCACCTGAGTCCTAAAGAATCAATGTAAGATATAGAAAAATTGTATTCCTAAATATATTCATTCCTTTGCATGGAAAAGAATTGCCCTGTCCTTGGTCTTTTAGCATAAGTTAACCATGGATTATATGACGATGCCTATTGTATTATAGCAATGTAAACACAAAAAAGCCTCTGCCTAGAAAATGAACACAGGTATGAAGATTGCTTTGCATGGCAAGAATCAAGTATAAAAACTTAGGGAACCACTCTCAATTCTAAGAGGCCATTGTAATTAATGTGACATCCTACTGTTTTATTACAAGTGAGGAAGACGAGATGTAAACCTGGCTAACTGCTTGGCCAAGGTCAAGTCTGACATGTGCGGCTGCTCTCAGACCTGCACTCGTATCTTTTCGTTGAGATTCATTTGGAGAGAATGTAAAATGCCTATTAATATTTCAGAAGAGTCCTGTAACTGATGGCCGTGGCTTGGAACTTGAAAAGATAATGCTGTGACACCAAAATAGTAGCCTCAACGGTGCCAACCGTACATGACAGACCCGAAGTGAGTGGTGGGGATCCTGTGCCCTTGCGGCATCTCCCAGTGTCTTACGCTTGTGTGTGAGATACACGGTGTTACTGCCGAGTGACTCTGTCTGGATACCCAGACTTCCTGTAGCAATCACAAGAGGGAAGACACACAAATCCAGAAAGACAAGGAAGACCTAAAAGAACTAAAACCTGAAGAGGGGATATCTAGCCAGTAGACTTGGAAAGCTACAAAGTATAAAAAATTGGAATATGTATTGTACCAAATAAAATTGCTAGCCATGTCAAAGCCCTCTGTAACCATGCCAGTCTTCTCAAGGTTAATGCCTGGACAACAGACTTGAAATGCATTCCTCCTATAGCAGAGAGTGTGCATTAGTGTTTTAACTAGTTTCCTAAACTGCCGCCAAATCGGAAACCCCTCATGTGCCATATGAAATGAGCAATTTTTGCTCTGGATGAAAGATAAAACGCAGAAATCAGTGAACTAACATGTTTGTATTTGTCTGCTTTCTTCTTCCTACCTTCTCTCATTAGGGAAATGTGGTGAGGTAGGTGTACAGTGGTAAATGTCACTCACTTTAACACTTTCCTAGCTGCCACATGAGAGGAGAGGAGGGTGTTGCTCCTTAGCAAGTAGTAAAACTTTACTTAAAACAGCTGTATCTAAAATCAACTTGTGTTACATGGGACCAGGAAAATGGTGATTTATTTATGTCCTGGGGCTTGAACTCAGAACCTTGCTACCCACGACAGACATTTCACAACTGAGCTACGCTTCTAGCTCCTGAGATTTACTTTTATAAGTAAAAAAAATAAGTCGTACTAGAAACGTGAAATTCCATATCAAGTTAATTCTTTGCTCAGTCATATCTTAATGAATGGCTTGGGTCATTACAAGAGTTTAGAAGTCAGAGAGAGGAAGCCCGGAAGTGACTAATCACATTGAACTGACAAATGGTTCCGGAAGGGAGAGCTCTGGACCTTAAATGTAGAATTTAATGATCTGCTAGCTCCCAAAGTCCAGAGAAACTAATGAACTGGCTTAACTATTATTAGTCTTCATATGCCATGGTTCTTGTCCTATTAAGTAGGATGTTTTGAGAAATTATTGACACGTTAATTTTTGAGTTGAAATATAGAAAGTACTTCAGCTGACTTAGAAGAGAAAGTTAAATATGCCAAGCAAAGTCACTTCTTTTACCTCCTGATGTAAAAGAAGAGATCAAAACCTTGTCAGCTTCAAAAGTATGTCCTGTGTCCAATATGTTTCAGTTCTTTGTCTAATGGTCTGTGCTGACATCTTTGTATAGGAACCAGGTCTTGTGGATACATTGCTATGTGTTCAGCTGTCAGTGACATCATCTGTGCCACGTGTTCTACTTGAGAGTGAGCGTGGACTCATTGTTAGAGAAAGCAAAGATACAATTTGTGGCCAAACTCACTTGATTTTCTGAGTAGCCATAATTCATCTCTTCATAATGGCATTTCGGCCATGTGTTACTTCTCTTTGTCTCGTAGAAAGTACCATGAATGGAGGTCAGTGCGGGGAGGAGGGAGACCGGACTTGGAAACGCCGGCATCCCTCAGATTTGCATTAAGTGAGAGCATTACCAAATGCCTGAAAATCTCACCCTCTTCTTGGGCTGTGTTTTTGTTTTCTAGATTATTCAGGACAGAATATTCAAGCACATATCACGTAACAGTTTAATATGGAACAAACATCCTGGAGGATTGTTCGTACTACCGCAGTATTCATCTTATCTGGGAGATTTTCCTTACTACTATGCTAATTTAGGTGAGTGACTTCTTCCCGGGAGCTGCCTTTGTTTCCCCTCACAGCGTCACCAGAGCTAAAGGCCTGGCATTTGCCTGTCCAACTGCGGGATCTTCCCAACAGCCTGCCTCGGAGATCGCTGCTCAGCCTTGTTGCTAACACCAGATTAGGTTCAAGAATTACAGATGCGGTGAATGTTGGGAGAGGATGGTTCTTTTTTTCCATGTAGCTAGCAGAGATGTATTTCTGGTTGAGGAACAGAACCCCCCATAGAGAATCATTTTGACCTTGACAGTGGATTAGCTGTAAGCTTAAGTCTCAACATTTATCTAATAGAATTAGAAGAGTGCTCCCTAACTTTTTTCACATCACTTCTCTTTTTTAAACTGAGGGAAAACTGAATTAACAAGGGGAAAGAATAAATAAGACTGTGTGACAAATAGATACATTCTTTCGGCCTTATTGTGCACCTCCTCTGTGCACTGTGAACCCAGTGCTGTGTGCTTAAAAGGAATATAATTTTTGCTCAGAAGTAGTATTTTGGGCCAGTGAGATAGCTCAGCAACGCAAGTGTCTGCCTGACAAGTGCAAGATCCTGACGTCTATCTTCAGTATGGAAAAAATAAACAAATAAAAAAGGGATAGCATTTAATTATAATGTGGGCAGGCAAAAGTTGCTACTATACCGTTGCTTTGGGCATTTACAGATTTGCAGCCAACTTGGATATATCCCCTCGTAAATCCAAGCTTGAAGAGCCTTGGAATAATAAGGCATCTCCCAGGTGGATATGGCAAAAGAATCCAAGAGTTTCCGTTGTGTGCTATTGTTTAAAACAGTCTTTAACTTTTTTCAGTTGTATGTGCTTAGCTTGAAGCTAAGTTTATAAAAGTGAATGGTAAATTTAAATTTATGCTATGCAGTATCCACCAGGGTCTTAAATAAAAGCCAAAAAACCTTTCATCTGAGCCAGAGGTGTAAGGGGTAATGCACTGAGAACTTAGTAGCTGTCTGATGCAAACAGTGGCCAGGAATTTCCACATGTCGTGCACTCTGCATCTTCGTTTGAAATCAGCACATTAGCAGGGTGTATGCCACGCTCCTTGAATGACTGCAGGAGATGCTAAAAGCAGTGACCTGCTCCTGCGGCTACAAAGGCCACATCTCTATCATGTTTATTCTTCTTGTGCGAGTGTATATTCAGATAGTGGGAGGTTCGTTAGCTCCTTTCTAATGGATGGTTACAGTGCTAATTGGATAATATACTTTTCTGTACAAAATACATAGATAATCGTTTAATGTTTATGTAGTCTGATCTTACTTTTCTTTTTCTTTCAGGACCGGGGTTTAAACTCATGACCTTGCACTTGACAGGCAGGCACTTGTACCATGGAACTATCTCCCCAGCCCCTGATTTTAACTTTTATCTCATCAATATAAAAAGTTAACTCAAGGTCCAGGCATATAGCTTAGCGGCACAATGCCTGCCTGGTAAACTCAGGGTCATGAGTTTGATCCCAGGTACCAAAAACCTTTTAGTTCAAACTCCCCTGACAGTGTGTAAGCTAGTAACATGCCAGATCTGTGGGTCTAAACTAATGCAGTTTTAAAAAGCTCTTAAGCTGTTTCTAACTTTTTAGTGAATTCTTATTGAAGACTTGTGGAAGAAGCCATCTTGCTTCTCTCTTTGGTGACAGTGGTGGCTTCGTTTATTTTGCCTAGGGCTTCAGAGTGACAATGGGCAGAACTCTGCAGGGTGCAGTCTTTCTCTCCTCTGTGTCTCTGTTCTCCAAGGAAGCAATTCCTCAGCGCAGAGACTGGTGGGGACAGCCAGAGTCACCTACCCACACAGACCGAGCGCTTTGGGCTTACTCAGTTCCACCCTGATCTTGAGTACACTCACTTCTTTGCCAGCCTCTTACAGCAGTGCTCTTAGTCTCATTCTGTTCCCTGCAGCCCCATTTCACACTATAGGAACACACAGGGTTAAGCAATTTTCAAGGTCCCTCAACCACTACGTGGTAGATCTAAGATTCAAACCTGAGTGCTCAGGCTCCAGTAGCTGTTCTTTTAACTTTTCCCACTTGCTAGTCATCATTTGAAATACTGTGAATCAGGCCAAACCTCTAATTGCATAATTAAGAATCAGATATGTGTAGACAGCCTACGAGAAATAACACATTGACGTAAACCATGTTAAGATGTGTGTGACTAGCGTACAGCCCTGTTGGAGAGTGCAGGTGTGGGTCCGTGTTTACAGACACCAGGTACCTAAGGAGCCCCAGGGAGATCAGGGATATCACCAGGGTGGGCGACGGCCACCCATGGAAGAGCCTGGGCGTGGGCATTGATCTGTAATTTATTGAGGTCTCTGGACTGAGGCCGTGGTTAAATAGCCACTTTGCACCTTGTTTCTGTACTGTCAGACACAAGAAGCAAGGGCAAAATGCTCGAAGAGAACAGTAACTCCAGGGTGAAGCGGTCGAGCAAGAAAAAGTCATTTTCTAAATCATGTTTTCATGGCTCCATTAGTCTCCCCTCTCCTTGCCGTTGCAGGTTTAAAGCCCCCCTCCAAATTCACTGCGGTCATCCATGCGGTCACCCCCCTGGTGTCTCAGTCCCAGCCAGTGTTGAAGCTTCTCGTGGCTGCTGCCAAGTCTCAGTACTGTGCCCAGGTGAGTGCCCCTGCCCCTCCCGCCCTGATGAGCACCTGGTTCTGGTCCTCACTAGAGCACACTCGGCTGTATGGCGAGGGACTGGGTAGTCAGAGAAAGGCTGCACATGTGCACACACACACACACACACGCACACACACACACACACGCACACACACAGTCTCTACAGAATATACAAACACATTATTTTGCTTTCAGATGTCAGCATGATAAAGTAACATCTAAAAGGCCACAGACAAACCACAGAACACATGAGTTTCAATAGAAGAAACAGCCCGGGTGTCGGAAGGAATCAGCCTCCTTTCACCCCCTGTGACAAGTTCTAATATTGGGAGGGGACAGTTATATCTACGATATAGTGATGTTTTCCAAATCAGTGTCCCTCTGCTACTCTTGACCATGGTTTTTCTGACTGGTGAAGTCAGGGTAGGCAAGGAAGTTTACAATCTAGGAAAGAATCAAATCATGTTAAGGCATGCGTTTTAAAAAAACTGAATGCCTTTCTTGGAAATTACAGAGTCCCATAAAGCCAGCAGCCGTCTGGGGGTCCCACACATGCCCTCAGCCGCGTTCTATCTTGCATTCCTTTATTGGTCCGCATTGCCTGGTATAGCGCAGGCTCACAGCTGCTGTTCAGATGTTTCGATTGCATCTTACTGCACTTGATCAGAACTGTCTCCTGCATCATTGAATTGTAAGATGCAAGCATTTAGAAAGCCACTTCAGTAAGCTCTAGCGACCTTGAGTTCACTTCTTAAAAACTGTCCCTGCAGTTTTCCCCCAGCCCCTCGACAGAATAGGTCGTTCTTTATGACCCTGCTCTGCTTCTGAGGGCCATGGGTGTGGGTGTGCTTTATAATCCAGAGTTGCTGTTGGCTGTTCTGCCTTGCTGAGTGCCAGCAGCCTCCTTTGCCCCCAGGTACAAGGAGAGGCTGGGCTGGAGCTTAGACAAGTGCAGCGCACCAGCTGTCTCATGACCCCTGTCCCTTTCAGATTATTGTTCTATGGAATTGTGACAAGCCCCTGCCCGCCAAACACCGCTGGCCCGCCACTGCTGTGCCTGTCATCGTCATTGAAGGAGAGAGCAAGGTAAACTCATGCGAAGCACAGTGTGCAGCCCCTGAGGAGCCACGTTTCTCGCAGGGTCCCTCAGGTGTTGGCCCTGAGGTCTTCCTCCCGTCCTGGGCTCCATTTTCTAAAGCCTCTGTTCTAAACTAACTGGACCCTCTACTTGGCAGCCCAGGGCCTTTCAACACATAGAACCTGCATCTTGGGGACTGTCAATTTTGTGGCTATTCTTAGGTTCTTGGAGCTACACTTCCCTCACATACAGAGTGCAGAGAGGGATGCCTATGCCCCAGGTTTGCTGCTAGGGTTCCATGAACTCAGCCACTGGCAGGAGTAATGTTTTCTGTAAGCCTGCTGGCGATGGCAACACATACGCTTTGCTTACCAGGTTAATCCACAAGAGTTATATCTTCAGGAATGGTAGCCTTTATTTGCAGGTGCTTTGCAAGGGCCATTTCCACCCTGAGTTTGTTCCTGTGCTACCATCCAAAGAGTCCCTAATGCTGCCCTGCTGGCCCCATTTCCCAGCCCACTAAACAATCTTCTGATCATCTCATGGCCCATGAGGGACTCCACCTGTCCTACTGACGTCGCGTGAGCCACCTTCTGGTGTCTCTCTCCCGGCTTTGCCCTGCGGACACTGTGTGCAGCTGTCCGCAATGCACTGTGGTCTCTCGGACCTGTTTCCACCCCCTCGGTCCACCCCTCCCAGAGTTCCCACGTGCCCACTGCCTTGGTGCCTTTGCTCATTGCTCAGACATGGTGCCCAACAGCCAGAGCTCAAAGGAGCAGAGATTTATTTCAGCTCATGGCGTTAGTCCTTGCTTGACCAGTTTGAAGGCAGAAATGGTGCGGAGGAAGGGCCTGGGCGGAGAGAGGCTGCCCATTCCATGGCAGCCAGGAAGCGGAGAGAGAAGGGAGGGCGAGGGAAGGGAGCCCTTCTGACAGGCGCCACCTCCTAGTGACTCATCCAGCTCAAGCTCCTCGTAGGATAGTCACTCCTGAGTACCGCACCCTGTGGTCCAGTCACCCACCAAACACCTGCGCTGTAGTGTCCTCTAAGCTCCTGGCCACACGCTAGCCTCTCTCTGGCGTGTTTCCTGCCCCTGTTGGCAGCTGTAGGTGAGCTCGTTTGTCCTGTTTCTGCTTGGTGTTTTAGCCTTTTTTATGAGCAGAATATATTTATTGAGGGAAAGAAAGCTCCCGCCCGAGAAAGGGACAGGAGGGGGTCCAGAGCAGCCTATCTCCCCTTGCTATGCTATTCTAATCTTTCCCATTGTGGCAAGATCAAGAGCGGACTGCTTGAAACCGACATTGGTGCCACAGTGTTGTCCAAGGATTGGGCCACGTGAAACGGGCTCTTAGCAAGTAAAACACTCTCGAGCCAGAGTGACAAATAGTGACTTTCAGGTCACACTAAAGTTATCGTCCACTTCAATGACAGTAGCAGTTTCATGTGATCCCATGGAGCGCAGTGAGGGCTGTGATGGTCACGTGGCCGTTGTCAGTGCGCATTGCCACATCTTCTGGGACCCGTGCAAAAGGCCCAGAACCCAGCAGGGACCACGAGGAATGAGGCACAGCATGCCCGGAGCTGAGTGAATCCCCGCTGTTCTGAGCGCCGCTTGGTGCGCCTTTGCGGAGGTGAAGTGGTGAAAAGCTGGGTCCTGCATCCGCCTTTCTTACCCTGTGGCTCCAGCTCACTGTCAGCCTTGGTTTCATGAAAGCACGCAAGATTCTGCTCTGCCCCTCTCCTCAGGTGGCACCCCACCCTGTGGAAGGCTGGGGTCCAGTCCCTGTGCCCCAAGGGTGGGCAGTACTTGGGTGTGTGCTGGCAGCTTGGTACTCTGATGTTCTTTGGACTTTATGCTTCCCTGAGCTCCGGTCTTCACTCACACAGATAGGGCTTTCTTTGTGTATGTTAGGATAAGCAGCCTGGTCCCACTCGGAGCCATTCGACGTTAGGTCATATTGTATTTTCATGTGCTTGATCTTGACTGATCTCCTATTTTCAAGTTCAGTGAAAATTTCCCAGCTGCCTTCTTTATAAAGTAGAGTGGAGAATACGAGGCCTTCGCTTGTGGGCTTTGTCATAGTCTCTTAGCAGTGGTGTAGGTCCACTAGAGCGCGGCCTGGGCTCCTGGCCATCTGTGCAGTCTGGGTTTGTACTGTGCCTCCTCACTCCTGGGGGCCGTGTTTTTGCCTCAATGCCATCTCCCCACTCACAGTGCCCTGCGACTGTGCCGCTAGTGACACATTTGCACTTTGCCCTGGCTCCATCTGTTCCAAAGAAGCTAGGTTAAGACTGCTGAGGGATCTGATGAGCTTTGACGCCTCAAGTGCTTAGCCCCGGGCCTGTTATACATCCATGAAGGCTTGGATAAATGTCAGCGGTTCCCTTGACACACACTGTAGTATCATGATTTCTGTTTACTTCCGTGTGATCTAAAGTGAGTTAATCTATGTGCTTAACCCATCCTTGAGTAAATGTGAAACTCACTGTACTAATGCATAAGGCAGCAAGACCCCAAATGATAACAGTATACTTTGGCCAGAGAACTTCAGGAGGACAGCGGATGCCCCAAAATATGAACTGTAGTTGGACTTTGTAATAATTGGTGTGTGTTTATCTTCCCCACTGGACAGTGAGGTTCTTTAGCGTTGGTCATTTACTAGCTGTTTGTGAGTTACGAAAGAGCTAGCTCTCCTATGATAGCAAAACATTTCTGAAGTGAGCAGAGAAAGACTGATTTATCCAGGATGGCCCCAGCATGTGCCTTGCCTCTTCTCATCCTAATTCTTTCAGCAAGTAGCTGAGGCTGGCTGTTTAAAAGAAAGCCTCTGGGTTCAGTGAGAAAATTAGGAGGTGGCTGGCGGATGCCTGGGAGTCTTACTGATGGAGTGGACTGAGAGAGAGGCCGGCAGATAGACCCCTCGGAAGCCAGCAGGGGGACCAGCTGCTGGGGAGGAAACCCGTGTCTTCCTCAGCTGCCTCTCAGAACTCCACGCCTGGCCCTCGATGTAAAATTGATGTGTGTGCGGCTTCGGCTGCAGACTTCTGTGCTGAATTGATAGGCCTCGTCTCTGCGGCTCGCCCCAGTAGGCTTAACAAGGGTAAGGGCAGAGCTCCACTAAGCAGGCAGCTAATGGTGTCTCCCTTCCATGGTGGCCGTGTAAAGAGTACCAGGAGAATCGCTTCAGGCGGAGATTTCTGAGCACCTTGACTAGTGGGGCTGCTGGTCTCTGCGTTTTATTTTATTTTGAAAGCTAGAGGAAGATTTTTTTTCTTTCAAAGACACCCTGTGACCCAGTTGACAGATACCATACAGGAGCAGCCCCTGCAGCCACTTGCATTGCAGGTCCTTCCGCTGAGCTCCCCAGGGTGGGTTAGCCGGGCCACTGTTCTTTCTCTAAGTCTCTGAAGATCTCCAGTTGCTTCACAGGCACGCAGCGCGAAATGAGACAAGGCCTGAGGTCAATCAAGCTGGCCTGGTGGCATCAACACTGCTTGGGCTTCTTGGGCTGCCCTGATGTGTAGGTGGGACCTCTGGCCTCCAGTCCAGCGCCTCCCACTGGCCTCTGCGTCCCTCTGTACATTCAGTGGCTTTGTTCCCTGTCTCGATTGGTTCCTTCAGAGCACATGACAAGCGTGGCTTGTCCCTGGCGTCTCCACGTGTGGATTTGCCGTCACGTCACACCCCAGCAATGCCACATGTGTGCTTAGCTTCACTTCCAGGCTCTTCCCAGACCACCGCCAGGTGCAGCACAAAGGTGACTGGGCTGAAGTGTCTCCATCTCCAGGGTAACCTTAACCTTTCTGAGCCCTATTCTGCCCTTTGTAAGATGCACTGTTCCAAAGATGCCATGAGATGAGCTATTGCAAGGTCTTGGAGGTTTTCCTTGTGTATCCTAAAGGGTCCAGAGTGAGCTGGGGCTGCTACAAGTTGGCCTCTCCACTCTTGTTTCCCCACCTCGCTACAAAAACACATGTGTACACACACACACACACACACACACACACACACGCACCCACACACACGCACACATACTCTTCACCTGGTAAATAACTTTCTACCATTGATGACACAGCCACCATGTAGCTATGTAGATGTGCATGTATTCATCATAATGCGTACTGAAATAACTATGTGGCCAAGTGTATAAATCTTTGCACACCCTCCCCGGTGTGTGGTCCATGTGTGAAGTCACTGCTGCAGCCTCTTCCGCCCTGCTGCCCTGTAGCGGTGGAGTCCTCCTTAGGACCTGAGGAGGTCCTGCTTTCCTACTCTGTTTCATTCTACTTGGTAACATTCTACCCATCGAGGTCTTCCGTGTCACTCTCCTGTGATGCTGTCTCTCTTAGCTGCTTAGTTGCGCTCTTGGCGTCTTTTCATTTCAAGCTAGGCCTGGTCATCTGCCTCCAGGGCTCTACAGACCATGAGCTTCTCCAAAGACAGGGCATTCATTTCACTTGCCTTTGGCCGGCAGTGGACTGGAGTGCCGAAGATGCACAGAAGAACAATTCCTGAACCAATGCGTTGGCCCTGACAGGCGACGCCAGCCTTCCAGGGTCCATGGTAGAACATTCCTGGAGGTGAGGATGAGAACTTCCACACAGTAGGACTCTAACTGACCACCCCCCCACTTTCTGCCCACTCCAGGTTATGAGCAGCCGCTTTCTGCCCTATGACAACATCGTCACAGATGCTGTGCTCAGTCTTGACGAGGACACTGTGCTTTCCACAACTGAGGTAAGAGCCACCCCGAGCAGCGGGTTCTTCAGGCAGGCGCCCCCGGTCCCAGGGCACCAGGGCTTCTCTGTGCTTACTGCCTTGGTGGAGCACAGAGACATTTGTCAAAGCTTCCTGTGCATTGCTCCGCATTAACCCCGTCTCTGCGTGCACCTTGCCATCGCCTGTCACCCTGCCAAGGGCGCCTTTCCCTTTGTTTCTCTGCCAGTTGGTTCCTCATCACCATGCCTGCCCCCACCTCCCCCTCATTTTGTTGCCACCCAGCACAGTTGTGGCAGGGCACACAGAGCAAGGAGGGAAGGGACTAAAAGTACTCAGCTCAGAGCAGACACGCCTGCCCTCGCCAGTTGTGCTGATGCCTGCGCCCCGCGTGCTGCTTGGGGGATCCTGGGGGAGATCTGCCCCCATCCATGCTCTACATTTCCCCCCACATCCAGAGGAGCAGTTCCTTGAAGGCTCAGATGGAGACTTCCTGGTGTGCAGGTACGAGTGCCCAGAGCAGATGCCCAAAGAGAGAGAAGCGGAGGGGCCTACGGTAGAGGTCCCAAGTTGTGTCACTCAGTTCTGTATTGATCCCTGAAATCAGTGATGAGACCAAAGCCCACTATGTAAAAAGGAGGCATATCAGAGATGAAATTTAACCATCGCTGCTTAGGAAAGCACAGAGTCGGGCCAGCCAGATACCTCAGCCGACTAAAGCACCTGCTTAGGCAGGGCACAGTGGCCAGGATTGATTCCCAGCATGCAGTGCCAGCCCTGCCCCGGG
Organism: Myocastor coypus; assembly: GCA_004027025.1. Taxonomy (NCBI): domain Eukaryota; kingdom Metazoa; phylum Chordata; class Mammalia; order Rodentia; family Myocastoridae; genus Myocastor; species Myocastor coypus. Next base: position 24,834 of record PVJA010003879.1, on the reverse strand, counting down.
GTTGCAGTGAGATGGTGATTGAGACTGGGCCTGGTGGCATGTGCCTGTAATCCCAGCACTTGGGAGTCTGAAAACAAGATCAGCAGGAGGCCCATCTACATAGTGTGACCCTGTACACCCTGTAGACCCTGTTCCAAATACATTAAAAAAAAAACAAAAAAGACGCAGTCGTAACCACTTTTCCTTTCCCCCTTGTTTGCTGCTTGTCTTTTATTGGTAATAATTTTCCACTGAGATGACACCTCAGTCCTTCCCAGCACTTACTTTGCTAGATCCCAACCTGGTTCAAACAGAAGTAGGCTTGCCCTTGGCTGGACCGTTCAGTGTCTCTTCCTTGAAATTCCATGGCTGTTTCCAGTTTCCTCAGGTAGAGTTGAACAGATGCTATGTACAAGGACAACCTAAATAGCCCAAGGGCAGAGTGTCCCACCCTGGCTGTATTGGAATATGTCCTGTGTAGTCCAAGTTCTATAAATACTTGTTGCGTGAGTGGGGGCAGGAATCAGTGCTCTATGGATGGAAGGTGGCCACACGGCCAGTTGTGTCACACATGCGTCGGGGCCAGCAGGGGCTGTTGGGGGAAAGTAAGCTTAATGTTCAGAGGGTTTCAGAGGTAGCTGGGAAAGGCAGGCTCCAGGGCACTCCAGCCTGTGTTCTCCTGCAGCTCTCCAGGAGGAGAGCTGGCATCTTTGGAATGCATTCATTCAGCAAGTATTTATGGGGAGAGTTCTTTGTTGTGGACTCCATGCCAGGTTCCTGGGGTGTAGTTCCTGCCTGTGTCTCTCAGAGTCCTGGCAGCAAGCCACGTCCCAGTCAGGTGATGCATAGGGAAGGACTTGGGGATGTGCAGGGAGGGATTAGTGGATCCCGTATGAGACGGGGAGGCACCTGGTGTGTAGCCAGGGCAGGACACAGTGTCTGCCCCTAGGCCAGAAGGAGCTGGACAAGGCGTTGTTCTGAAGTCTTAGAGAAATGAGTAGCAGGGAATTGAGGCTTCCTGCAAAGCCGTGTTGTAGAGAAGCATGGCTGCTGCCAGAACTCTCGTGCCCACATAGGAAGGAAGCAAGAAAGGATTATCTTGCCTTCCCTCTCTGGCCATCATTTTCAAGCTGATGGTCCCTCTGACCTATTTAAGCCACACCCCAGCCACCAGTGAGGATCAGGCCATGAGGTGTAAGGACAAACACAGTACGAACAGCACAAAGGCAGGTGGCACGAATGGCCTGGCTTCATCCGCCCTGGGTCCAGCCCACCATCCTGTGACCTGGAGTTCCGATTCTTCATATCTTCTAGGCACAAAGCAATGAGTCTCCCTGTAGGGTTTATTTTGCCATGTCCTGTGGTGAAATAACTTAAAGCCACTGTGACAGATCTTTGTGCTGGTGAATTTCCATTCAAAGAATAGCAATTCCAACTACTTGGTGCATGCTGGGAGGAGCATGTGTTGTACGAGAAGTAATTAGAAGTTAACGTGGGTTGAAAATGATATGTAAATTTAAGGGGCTGGCTGTCTCTGCTTTTGCTGCTGATGGGTGGAATGGATGTGTCGCCTGCAGAGGACAGGAGCAGGGATTTTTCTTCTCTCTTTCTTCAGGTGATTTCAGGCTGGCACCATCAGGGTTCTTGGCATAAACATTTCTCTATAGCAGTAAGGGTAGATTTTCCAGCAGCATGCTATAAAGGTATTGGGTGTAGTTGGTTTATCGTTATTTACATTTATCTAGGTTGTTGCAAATCCTCCAAAGAAAACAGATGTTGATTTTTAAGAGAACAGACTTTAAGCTGACCTTTGCCTACTTTGATGTGTTAATGATCTTCATGAAAGCAGAGCTATCACAAGAATCATAGTTTTATCTGAATTTACTTTTGAGTTCCTTTGAAAGACTTGAAACAGCTTTGAGAGAATAAGAAACGTATGTGATGAAAACACCCCATTGGGTTCTATAGTGGTTGCTGGTGCATGTGTTTCCTTTTCAAAGAATAATGGAAAAAACCCCAAAGACTGCTGGCAGCTGGGCCACTTCTTTGACAAAGCCTGCGTGATCCACTAGGCTATCCATGGGCACTATTCGCATGGAAGGCCAGCGGTGAGGCGCAGGATTCGTGACCTGATTTCAGGCTTTGGGCAAGTGCTGTGCGTTCCCCTGCCGTGTGAACCTGACGGTGTTGCCTTGCCCACCAGGGTGGTATGCATGTGGCACCACCCAGCTCCTCCTAGTCCCCCTAGCGGCATCTTGCAGCCATAATGACCTTCTGATTTTGGACAGAATGGGATGCTAGACTTTTCCAACGACAGAGAAGAAATAGAGATTTATTCTGAGGAGTTGGTTCACACAGTGGTGGTGGAGGCTGGGGATGCTGAAGACTGTGTAATCCCAGTTAGTCTGTTGGCCTGGGAGCCCGAGGCCCCATGGTTAAATCCCAGACCAGGGGCAGTAGAAGACCGGGTCCACACGCACACAGACGGGCTGGAAGAAAAAGGCAAGAATTCCTCCCTCTGCCCTGTTTGTTCTGTGCTTGCCTTCCGTGTGTCAAATGGCCCCCGCCCAGATGAGAGGGACAGGCTGCCCGGCTGCAGCCACCAAGCCACAGGTTAATCTCAACCCCAAACACTCTTGTGGGTATGCTCAGAAATAATCTTTAATTTCACTACCTCCTGGAGCAGTTGGGTGGTACATAAAATAAACCATCATAGACACCAAGTGGGACTTCATATAAATGTCAATCTATAACTATTTATGAATAATCTTAACTTGTGACTGAATCTGAAGAATTGAGTGATCAAAAGATCTTTAAAAATCATCCAGGCCAGTGTTTCCCAAAACATGGTTTGTGTACATAGAACACTTTTCCATGATTTACTGAAGTTTTACTTGAATAATTATAGTTTTATGTTCATGTTTGTTAGGAAAATAATATATCCACTACTCAAATTTAGGACTTCATTGAGTTTTTTAACTAAAGGAAGCCAATTAAAGTAAAGAGCTAATTTTAAAACAGTAATAATAAAAGAGAATAAGAGACATAAAATGCTATAGGATTATTCTGCTAGAATTTAGTAAATGGGTAAATTCCTAAATTTATGTGTAAATTTGTGTAATTATCTTTTTAACATTCGATAGGGATTTAAAACTTAGAATATCAGTGATTTATGGAAAATACGTGTTCCATGTTATGTCTTAGGCATTTGATAGGCAGAAAGATAGTGACGGAGCTGAAGTGTCTATGTTAACAACTTAAGTTGGCAGAGCAAAAAGTTAGAGAAAAAGAAGGGCTGCAAGAATAGCCAATATTTTGGCCCTGGCCCTTCAAAGTCAGTGAGGACTCAGGACATAAGAGAACCTGTACTGTAACATCCTATAACTCAGTGGAATCCCACATTTTTTTGTACAAGGAGACTATGGAGCCACAGAGGAAAGGGGTCCACGATATATAATGTATAATGTGCCTAAGGAGAACATTCTCTCAGGCTTTCACAGAGAGCACACTGGGCAAGCAACAGCCGTGATTCATCCAAATGGCTGACACTGACAGAAAGATCTACAAACTGCTGTGCATGGTTTCACTGTAAATCCTGAGGGGATTTGACTGTCCTTGTCAAATATAAAAATAACATGTTTTGTTATATAGGTCTTGCCTCAACCTGGCCTTAACCATCCAGCAGAAAAGTCTAACCATGAGGTATAAAAAGTAAAGCCATATTAAGATACTGAGCTGTAAAAGGCTCAAGTCCACAGCTTCCGACATTCCCAGTTGTGCTGATAACCCAGTACTATTATGGACCTACAGAGGAAGGCCAGTACCGGCTGAAGAGTCTCTCCTAGCACTTGACAACTTGCTGTTTTCTGTCTCGTGAGTCCCCCTGCTCTGGACATTCCAAGTGCATAAAATCACATGTTATGGAACAGTGAGATGCTCAGTGTAGTAAAGCACCTGTCACTCCAGCCCCTCCCCCAAGACAGGCTGAGCTGGCCAGGCACAGTGGTTTAGTGTTTGATACCTGTGATCCCAGCACTGGGGAGGCTGCAAACAGCAGGATCACTGTGACCCTGAGCTGCATAGTGAGACCGTGTAAGAACCGCATACATTATAAGAAAGAAAAAAAATCACATGATATGTGGCGTCTCATCTAGTGTTCTGTTGAGGTCCACCCATGTTGTAGCCCTGTTGGCATTTGGTTCCTCTTTATAGCTCACTATGCTGTGTGGCGACCTGTGCCAGCCAACAGAACTTTGGACGTCTTAACTCTGAGACCTGAACTTAACAGCCTCAGTGAGTTCCTTGGCCACTATCACAGGGCTGGGACTAAAAATATTTATAGAATGAATGAAATTTCCATTGATGCTGCTTCTGAAGAAGAAATGAGTCAAGGCTTGGAGGGGGAATTGTGACCTCTGAAAGGGATCATTTGCTTTCAACACAGAGGCCACACAACCAGAGAGAAAGGGCTGGGTTAGTGTTCAGTCCACACTGAAATTGAAACCAGGCTGCCTGGCTTCTAACCCAGGCTCTGCCACTTCACGGACTTAGACAGACTAGAGCACCTACCGGGGGAACTGTGAGGGTGTGGTAAGTTCAAGTCTCAGTACCTCAGGCTTGGCTGCAACGTCGTAAGCGTCGCCGGTTGTTGCTGTGATCTGCCGGCTTGCTGTTGCAATTTTATTATTTGTGTTTTCTATTTATTTTTATTGATGACTCTTGAAAGGGTCGTACAAAGTCAGAAATGAGCTTGCAGACTTGGAAACACAGCATGCAATAATTAGACATGCTAATTGACAGCAGGCCAGAGGTACCAGCTTTGATTTCCCATGAGCACCGGGCAGTTGCATAGCTGCCTTTCACGGTCCTGTCGCTTCACTTAGCCTCATCCCTAATTCTTCTTAGTGACGGCTCCAGGGTGCTTTTTCTAGATTTCGTTGTTTTGTGTGCGTCTTTGAACCCGAGAGGCCCAGAGTATATTGGGCTTCCTGTGAAAGTCTGTGCTCATTTTAATTTGATTTGTACTGGTATAATTGCTTGCTTTTTATTTTTTTCCAAAGGCTTCTTATTTTATTTCTGTCAGCCCATGTTTGCAGCGCACAGCGATCACCCTCATTGTGGGGAGTCAGCCCTCTGACGCAGCGTATCTCAATTCACTTTTCTCCCCACCCCTCCTTCTGTCTCCTGGCTCTCCCCCCTTTTTGCGAGAGATCTGCCTCTCTGTTTCCTGTTATCTGTCTTTTACTGTGCTCTGATTTATTTATACTTGGGTTTCTCACAGAAAAAAAAGCCATGTAATATTTGAGCATGTGTGTCTGATTTATTTAATTTAATGCTACAGCTGTGCCCTTTTTGAAAATAAAATCTCCCTGTATCTAAAGAGAATGCCTTAATTGGTGTCCTACCCGCCTTGGGGTGGGCTGGTCATGATGCTATGTGCGCTTCCCTGCTGTAGGGAGACGTGTGTGCCCCTCTACTGAATCAGTGGCCACCCCCACCATGGGGGTGGGGAAGCAACTGATCTTTTGACTTGGTTGGCTTTTGTTTGGGTTTTTTTTTTTTTTTTTTTTTTGGTTTGAATAAATGAGATTTCCAAAGGACATACCAGCAGACTTTTTGCCCCCTTTTCTTTCATTTCTGCACTAGTCTGTAATTTCCTTAGCAGAAAACATTAGAATGTGCATAATTATGGGGCAAATGTCAAGCAGTCAGTTTAATTTACTGACGAATACATGGAATTAATGTTGCGAAACAGTCCCGGGATTTCACATTATGTATTAGCTGGGGACAGGTAATGTTTTGTTGATGTTTGCTAACCCTTGATTGCTTGTTTGGCTGTATCTTCCTGCAGGTGGATTTCGCCTTCACGGTGTGGCAGAGCTTCCCTGAGAGGATCGTGGGGTACCCTGCCCGCAGCCACTTCTGGGATAACTCTAAGGAGCGCTGGGGGTACACGTCTAAGTGGACAAACGACTATTCCATGGTGTTGACGGGAGCTGCTATTTACCACAAGTGAGGAGCTCAGACATCTCTCCTTGAGGTTTTACAGAGCTGGCAATGCATATGTAGAACCTTAAGTCAAATCTGGTTAACAATATTAACAGAAATTAATCTACATCCCTGCTTAAGTTCTGTTCATGTGCTAAATATGTTTTATGTACACCTGTGAAAGTTCTTGGCTTATTGCAGTTCTAGAAATCATAGGAAAGGAGCATTTTCAGTTAAGCTGAAGCCTCAAGACAGACTCGGGGCTGATTATTGAGAGTAATATTAGTAAAACTAAACATTATATTTAACTGAACAGCCCCAGTCACTGTGGTAGGTGCTTGGGATTCACCAGTGAGTAAAATAGAGTTCCTTGCTGATGCAACGCCTGCAATCTACCAGGGGAAGTGCACAGCATCCATCATGACTGTACAGGATGCTAACAAGCTCCATGTTATAGCAGAAACAGGAGGGGTGGTAGCCGAGGTGGGCAGCTTGGAGGGGCATGCTGCCTCACTGAGCAGGTAAGGCGGAAGGGAAACCGAAGGCAGAGAGGCAGCTAGCCAGGCGTGCTATGCGGACCGCTAGCATGGTGTTCGCAGACAGATACTGGCGGGGCGCTGAGGATAGCAGAGTCAGAGTGGAGCGGATGAAGGAGTTCGGAGAGGTCTGTGAGCCCAGGCGCAGGAGGACTTGACCTGCGGGGGGCGGGGAGGGGGGTGCTGTAAGGTGTGCGACAGAGCAGACCAAGGAGTTAGGTTCGGCACCTCTGAATGTTGAGAGTGGGCTACCCGGAGCAGGGGTAGAAGCAAGGAAGCCTGCTGGAAGGTGATTGGCATTTTCTAGGCAGAAGTTTGTGGTGCCTGGAACCAGGAAGGGAGTGATGGGAATGGTTAGGAGTGGCCAGGTTGTGGCATCCACACGATAGCCGGCCACATTGGGTGTAGAAGTTGCTGATTGCTGTGTTTGGTGACCTGATGGCTGGAAAGATAAAGCAGACATCCCCGAGGTGGGAAAAGCTCCGGATGCAGTGAGCCTGGCAGGAAAGACAGAAGTTTCATTTTGGGCACGTGAGGAGATCTTGAAGTGTGTGCTGAAAGCACGCACGGATGGAGATCAAACCTGCATGTGCATTTGCGCGTGTTTGGTCTGGAAAGCCAGCAGACTGGAGCAAGATCGCCAGACATAATGCTACTGAGTGCAGCAGTTGATATTTCCCCATCCGTTGGTAATGAATCACCGAGCCTTGGCCTTAATAAGGTGGATGCATCGATCATTCCTTAGTCTTCTGTTTAGAAAGCAAGCGAATCTTGTCACCTCCGCTGTGGGCTCGGAGATGCCCAGGGTGTAAACATTGAGGCTGGCTGAATCTTAATGTCCCATGTTAACCCTCGAAAGTTCTGTGTTTCCCTTTCCCCTGCCACCACTGCATGGATAAACCTGATTTGCCTCATTTAGAGGTACTATTAATTGTCTTGCCACAGGGTAGTTTCTCTTTCTGACTGGCCTTATGTTAAAATTAGACAAGCAAAGCAGTGCTTGCATCTGTATGTATCTCTGTGTCTTATTTAATTGCCTGTAAGATGGGGATAACGCCACCTGCTTCTAGGTTCTGTATGAAGATGAGATAGAGCTTTCTTTTGTAAAATGCTTTTGCATATTATTAAGCACATACAGAGCACCATAGAAGTGATGCTGGCATCTTTATCATGGTTGCCACTGCTGACACTCTTGAGGAGCCAAAGAAAGCTTGCCCAGCAAAGCTCGCTTATGATGTGACAGCAGCCCCTGTGTCACCTCCGGTTTCCACAGATATTATCACTACCTGTACACCCATTACCTGCCAGCCAGTCTGAAGAACATGGTGGACCAACTGGCCAACTGTGAGGACATTCTCATGAACTTCCTGGTGTCTGCTGTGACAAAGTTGCCTCCGATCAAAGTCACCCAGAAGAAGCAGTACAAGGAGACGATGATGGGGCAGGTAAGGACGCTCTTCCCCGCCATGCTGGCTAGCCGTCCACCTATATTTCCTTAACAGTATGGTCATGAGTCCCTCTTGGAGTTGGGGACAGATGTGAGAACTGGCTCCTAGGCGGTGCTTGTTGTGTGGCTGGCTCTCTCCGGGTCCTGGTCTTGATGCATCAGGCAGGGTCTGGGAGCTTAGGTGCTCTCTCAAGAGCCCCTCCGCCTCGCTGGCTCTGTGCCGTTACTCTAGCAAGGTGGGGCTGACTTGAACTGAAGACCCCTCAGGTGCAGAATGAGCAGCTCAGTGAATAAAAGCTGAAGCTTTCCGGATAAGGCTGAGCTGTGGGGTCCTGACAAGCAGCAGACTGGCAGGGCGAAGCCTGGGGGATGAGCTTCTCAGCCTGGGGTCTTTCCCTTGTCCACACTTGGGGGACTAAGATACTCCTCAAAACTAATTATTTCATGGATTGGTCTAATTTAAGCCAACTAGGACCTTGGCCTTTATTGCTGGAATAAGCTAAGGTTCAAGGGGTCAAGCGGCACAGGGCAGCTGCATGCCAAGGTCCCACCAGGAGCACGTCCCTTAACCCTGTTAGGCACAGTAAACTTCTGTCACCTCCCTGTCACCTCCACCATGCCTGTCATGCAGATGGTATCTTGTGCTGCCTGTTGCTGCCTAGCTGTCTCTATTGTATCACGACTGTCTGAATATCCTGCAGCCTCTTCTTGGCCAGACCCAGTGTATATGTAAAAAATCTGAACACTTAAAGCCATTCCCCCTACCCCATGTAAATCGAGGCGCGTCCGACTGGATTGGCCACCATCTTAGTGAATGTGTTCAACTAATCATCGCAGCAGTGCAATTCAGGGGGCTTTGCCTGTGCCTGGCTCTGACAGCGGTACACACATCTAGATTTCCCCAGAAAAACGTAGCTATCTCTCACCATAACATCACTAATAATTTTTCATTTGCAAAAAATTTTCAAATAATGGACAGGATTTTTAAGTTTATAAAATGTAATATTTATTCAATGCTGGAGGATTTTCAGGCATTGATGTAGGTCCTGCTTATGAGGAGGAAAGAGCTATCCTTAGTACATAAAAGGTCTTCTGGAAATTCTGTCTCCTTGTAATGGCTGCAGACAGGCAAGAGGATTTGCAAGAATTTCTAATCTTTAAGGCTAAAAGACTACTCGATCTAAGCAAGATGCGCTGCGCACTCTTTGCCTGGACTTTTTGTGCCTGGGATCTCACTTAAAGCCACAGAATGCCTTTCATAGTGTTTGTTTGGAGAGTTTTCCACACTTCCCTGAGGACACATAGCATACCCACAGAGAGTGGAACTCAAGGGCCACTTGATTTTATTGGGTTGGTTTTGTGCCTTAAAAAAAAAAAAAAATTGCCTAATTCTCCTAAAGCAATAGCTCAGTAATTTGACATCTTTTAGGGACAAATCTAAGTTGCATCTTTTGTTTAACTCATAGCCATTAGTTTACCAGGCATTTGTTTCTATGACTAGACATACAAATGGTTGTCTGCTCCTAAGATCATGCTTTTGTTGTGTAGGGAAGGCATCTTTCCTAACATGTGTTGATTCTGCCAGGGTAAAGCACTAAAATTCAGAAGCAAAGATATACTTGAATGTTTAATCACCTTGTCTATAAAAAAAAAAAAAAAAATGTGAGCAAATATAAGAATGGACTCAGGCTCTTCACAGTGTTTCTGTTTGCATTTGTAAGCACCTTTGCCGAGTTGAGGGTCTGGCCCTTTGAAGAGGTGCACAAACCCCTACCAGTTTAGAAGCAAACCAAGATGCCCATGGAACCAACTCCTCTGATAAGAACTGGGCCAACCACCTTAATTTCCGCCTCTCCAGTGTACCAAGTGGAGCTCTCCCAGTGTAAATGCTAACAGATGAAGCCCAAGTTTTCTTTCTACCCTTAAGCAAAGAACTTCATTTTCTGTAGAAGCTGATGCCCTTATTTGGGTAGATCCTTTCACCCCGGTGTAGCAAGGCTGAAATAAGCATCATGAAGACACTTTCCAGATGATACTTTATTATGCAGCCTCTTGGGGGTGACTTGCTATTTGTATCTATCTCTGAGATTATGTTCAAGCATTTTGACCCTTGAGATTTTAAAGAGACTTCTAGTGATTTTTATATGGAAACATACCTGTCGCCGAGAATATCTTAGAATACATGAGGACTGAAGCATATTGGACACACGCATGCATCAATAAAGAGTTGCTTATTTACCTAAATGGGTTTGTGGATGTCTTCCCTGTAATCAGACAACCCATCTTCTTCTTTTTTTTTTTTTTTTTTTTTTTTTTTTTTGATTTTGTAGAAAGCTTTCTTTTAAAAACAGTATGCTTAGTTTAAATTTCAGCACTTAATATGATTTAAGGCATATGTAAAAAAAAAAAAAATGATAGCTCAACAGATTAAAGTGCCTGTAAGCAGGTGCAAGGGCTGGGGGTTTGATACCCGGGCCTGCTGTGCCAGCCACACACCTGGGGCACGCTGAGAGGGCAGATGAGACTGGGAGTGGTGGCGCACCCCTGTAATCCCAGCTCTTGGGAGGCTGTAAACAGGTGGATCACTCCAAGTCTGATCTAGTAGTGAGACCCTGAACACCCTGAACACCTTCCTGAAAATTAAAAAAAAAAAAAAAAAAAAAAATCAGGGTCTGGCAAGATAGCTCAGTGGTCTAAAGTGCCTGCTTAAGCAAGGGCATGCCAGCCCCACCCACAGGGCAGACTGAGCCTGCCACACACACACACAATCCATGCCAATCACGTATGCATTTATGCAGCGCAGAAGTATTTAAGAACCCGTAGGTACAATATATAGAAGCCTGAGAAGATAGTAGGTGTCTTTTCCACTTGCTCAGGGTAAATCTTTTTTTCCTATAGAGGTTAATGGTCACTCTGTGTAGAATGAACTGTCCTTTAAAACTTAATCTTTGGGCATTTAGTAGAGTAGAAAGAACAAAAATCTTGAATTAAGAGAACACAATTTTGAGATCTGAGTGGGCAGTCGTATACATGGGTACCTGATGTAGCACTGAATCAATTTTCTTATATCTCATGGAGGTTGTCCCTGTAAAGAAATTTATAGGCTAGGAAAAGGGAACTTAAGGTGCTACGTAACACCAGCCTTTAGTGAAGGATAAGGATTTTACTCATTCCCTTTCACCTGTACACGTGACCTTTTAACAAAGGACTTAGTGAAATCTTTAGAAAGCTAGGGTGCCAAAAGAGAGGAAGAGATGGATCAGAATACAGACTTCTGGTCATCAATACTGGTATTTCAAAATGAATCCAGTAAACCAAAAGATTTAGAAAACCATGTTTGAAGGCAAAAATATGTTGTTAAGGTGTTAGAAGGAGACATGTAGTTAGTACCCATCATAACTGAGGCACATACATTCACTGAGAAGAAAATTAGTCAATTCAGAGAAAGAATTAGATGTTTTTGAATTTTTTTATTTGTACATGTGTTAAGATTACATTGGTCAAAAAACATTTGTCATAGGGAGTTGATGCAGGTACATAACTTATCTCTGAGAAACCCAAAGTCTAAGCAAATGGAAGAGCAAAATGAAAACTAGAACGTAGGAAGCAAGCAGCAGGCCAGGTCTTTTGCAAATGCCTGTGTTTTTCACATTGAGGAACTTCGCACGTCAGGGGCAAACGTTTGCATGAGGCTAGAGCGGCGCCCACACCGCTGCCCGTCACCAGGCACGTGGCTGGTGGGGTTTGGAGACCCGCCCTGAGTTTGCGTGACGCAGCGGCGTCTGGCAGTACTTCTTATTGTCCTGTTGTCTCTGTCCTTCTCCCTAGACTTCTCGGGCTTCCCGCTGGGCCGACCCTGACCACTTCGCCCAGCGCCAGAGCTGCATGAACACGTTTGCCAGCTGGTTTGGCTACATGCCGCTGATCCACTCTCAGATGAGGCTCGACCCCGTGCTCTTTAAAGACCAGGTCTCCATCCTGAGGAAGAAGTACCGAGACATTGAGCGGCTTTGAGGCATCCGGCCGAGTAGGGTTGGGGAAGCAAAAAGGGACCGGGGCTCTGCTGCTCTCTCTCTTGGGTGCAGATCACTCATCAGCGGGGCCAGATTGTGCCAAGTATCCAAATAAACTTAGAGAAGCATCATGACAAAACAGAATAACGGCCAATGAGAACTGGCCTCCCGGATCCCGGACTGCACCGGACTGCTCCAACTCACCTCTGGCCTCTGTGTCCCAAGACTAGGTTGTGTACAGTTTAATTATGGAACATTAAATAATTATTTTTGAAATGATTGCTATGCAGGTTTAAACTTTTTTAATGATCGAAACTATTAAAAACCAGAGTTCTTTCTTTAATCAAATTGGTGTTGGTCGTGAGTATTTCAAAGCTGCTCCTCCTCTCCCCACAGATACCATTGCCATCGTTCACGTAGGGTTTCCTGTCATAATGAAAGCTCAGACTTCATGGGAAGCACAATAAGTCCCTCCTCCCAGTGTCAGGACATAGCTGAGCATACGTTAAGACAAGTCCTTGGCACCACTCTGCCGGGCAAACTTTTCCAGTCTGAATTTTCCAATCCACTTAAATCTTTTAATCTCTAAAATGTTGCTACATGCGAGAAAGTATTATGACTTTCAGGTAGGCAGTTCTAGTTGAAAACTTTCCGTTTGACATGTAGAAGTATGATGATCTTTTTTCACTAGGGGGCGGGGGGAATTAGTATCATGAGAATACTAGGATAGCAAAGAAGTATGTGTTCAGGTTATACAGAGGCCCATCGATGCATCGGCGTGCCAGTGAGATGGGGACGTTGGCCCTCAGCAGTAATCCATCACTTTGACTAGAAGACAACCACTGAAGTATGTCTGATTAGGAAAAGGCTTTGACTAAGAGACCAACAGAAATTGGGTGTTTGCGGGGGAAACAGATTGTAAGACTGGATACTGTTTGTGGAGACCTCAGATTTTCAAAGTGTCTTTGTTAAGAGAGAACTAATAATGTGTAAATTCGTATCATTGAACAGAAGAATTCCTGGGAAATATCTGAGCGTGTCCCTCCCCATGGGGGCTCTAGTACCATTTGGGTTAAGTACTCTTTTTAAGCAAGGATTGGCTGAAACAAAGTAACAGAGGCAAATGGGAGAACTTTTAAATTTTATTTTAATTTTTAAATGTGTACACATATTTAGTTATGTTTCTTGTTAAAAGGAGTATTTTTATTCCTACAAATGCCATGCTGAGCTTATGGTGGCTGTGAAACTGCAAGAAAAACACATAAAACCCCCACAAACTGCCCTTTAGCTCTGTTATAAAACAAAATAGAGGATATATATGTGTGTGTGTGTGTGTGTGTGTGTGTGTGTGTGTGTATATATATATATATATATATATATATATATATATGCTATTAAATGTTTTCTTCTGCTTGAAAGAAGCAAGAATTGGAAAGATTATTAGACCGCTGCAGCTGGTGTGCAGAACAAACAATAGCACTTTAATCTCCACCCCCAAATCTCATGTAGTTATTTCCAGTTTCGTTTTAGAAGAACTGATCACAGAATTGGGTTCCAATAACTTCAAAGCCTCTGGCTGAGGTCAGTGGAAGTTGTAAGTGAAGTAGACCCCATCTCGGGCATCCTGGGGTCACTGTGGTTAGGAGAAAAAGCAGGTATTTGCAGAGGCTGGGAGTTGTGGGTCCCTGGGCAGCTAGCAGCAGTGTGCAGACCAGAGGCCACATGTCCAGGTGCCATGCTGCGAGTGGTCCATACCCAACGCAGTGCCATTACATAGGACTCTTATGCAGCCTTGTGACCCAGAACAGCTCCCCTGAACCCCTCGTCCAGCTTGACCCCTCCTGATTGCCTGCACTCTCAGGCATGCGTCATTGTCCCATAAGTCAATGTGATATTCTCTTACATAGTTGTTGAAAAATAACTTGTAGGTCCTGACCTTGCACATGTGCTTTTCTCCAAAATGCCCCAGTAGTTCCGTGTCATTTAAACTGCAGTTCTCAGCATATTAAAGGGCCAACAATCTTTATTCACTGCCCTTTGCAAACTCATGTTTATTTTCAGAATTGGAATATTAGTCTTAGGTCTTTGTTCTTTACAGAAATGAATGCAGTGTGTGCTTACACAATCCCAAACCAATTCGAAACTTGTCACCTCGGCCGGCAGAGCAGTGTCCCTAATTGTACCAGTCCATCCTAGGAGTAGCTTCAAGGACAGATTGACCTGTCAGAGCTGATAGGGCAACAGTCCCCACAAACAATATGTTCTATAGAGGAAAATAAGAGGGTAATTATAAACGAGATCTGCATGTGACACACATTCCTTCTGCCGGATCTCCATGGCTTCATTCTGTGTCACCCTCTGAACGCGTCTCTGAGAGGCTGGCTAGCCTGCGTTTTCCACATTGGCAGTACGCAGCTGGGACGTGAACGGTGTAAGCACATCAGGGAGGCCCAACAGTGAGACGGAGTTTTAATTCTCTTAGGAAAGAGTTCCATCTCGTGTTGCAGCACATTGACATATCGTGGCTGCTGCCATTGGATGTCAGGAGTTCTCTCTTAGCCAACTTCAGTGATAATCAGGAGCCCCCCTAGGAGGCTGACATATGCTGAGTTGGTAAGACACCAAGGGCAGAGATTGTAGTGCCAACCACGTAATGAATTACACGGAGGACTCAACACTCAGGATTTCCAGTCTTCTCCGGTTACAGACAGTTTAGGACATGTGGGCTTTGAAAGCTGGTTATGTAACTATCTGAAAATCATAAATATCAAAGCTTACGTGTACATCAGACACGAAGCACATCACCTCTGTTGCAAGTGAAATGACAAAGTTGAGACTGTCGAGAAAGCAGTAACTGCTGTCATCCTGTCACAAAAGATGTCACATGCCAGGTTGGGCACCCCTGGGGCTAGCAGCACACTTCCTAGAGGAGACGCTTTAGGAGACGGGACAAACTTCATACCTGAGATCTGATGTGCTTTACACTTTAATTTGTTCTTGTTACAAATGGTGCTCAAAGAAGGATCGATCCTGATTGTTTCCTTCACTTTCCCTTTTGGAATGGTTTCTGTTTTTCATTGCAGTTGGGCTATGTTAGCCTTTATTTTGATGATTCTCAAAATCCTGGTGACTTGAAGGACTGTTTCACCAGTGGCCTTCCCGAAAGGCTACCAAACCTTAATTTAATCAGGGGTGAGATGAGTGAACTAGGAAGAAAGAAGCAGCATGCTTGACTTAAGGACAAATGAAATTTTAATCAAACCTGTTTAAAGGGCAGGCAAAGGCAGAAGCCCTCATCAGGTTAGAAGCTGAATGAGCCTTCTGCTGGAGTTGTGCAGGCAGAAGTGGAGCCAAATTTTCCAGACCCGAAAGTGCTTCCCCTCTTCTGGGTCCCTGAGAACACCAGTTTTCAGTACCAGTTTTAGCTGCTACTATGTGAACCTACAAATAAAAATGTCCCCACCGTTTGACAGTTAATTCCGTGAAAGTGCAGCCAGTGTATCAGGGCTCCAGGTGCTGAATCCCTGTGCCTACTTTCCATTTGTGGCAGCTGTGGACAGGAGCCAGGCAGAGGCTTCTGTCGGTCTTGGCAGGATTTAACCTGGAGCGTCCTTCCACCATGAGCCTGGTGCTTGAAGCGGGCAAAGTTGGCTTGTGCTTAGTTCTCAATAAGTAGGCATGGATGACTGTCAGACTGAACTAGACCTGTCGGGCTTGCTCTGTGCAATTCAGGATGCAGAGATTAGATTCTTCCTCGATGTCACGTTTCTTAAAGGGGGCGGTGGGGGCTGGCAGAGGATCTTGCACAGATTCTCTTGATTCAGCAATGCTCGAAAGCTATGAATCCAAAACCTGTTAGTTGGGCCATACTTTGATAATGGAACAAAGGCAGACTCCTCACGCCGTTTCTCCTGTCTAAAGCTCAAAGCATTTTGTTCCTGTAACTTGTCCTGCGCTGAGGCTGTAGTTGTCACTAATGTGGAATTCCAGCGTGTTCCACAGCGGAGGCTGTGTGAGATACCCAAAGCACACAACAGCACGGCCTCACCCTCATTTAAAGTCAAGTCGAGCTAGACTTTCAGTCACTCTATTTTTCTAACTGTTTGCCTTTGACACCTTGCAAGTCATTTGCTTTCTGCAGTAGATTTCTGTTCTCCTATAGGACTACATTCCTCTCTTTTGGGTTGTCATTCTTACTAAAATTAGGGTCATACAAATGAGCTGTTTACCATGTAATGAACCTGTGTATTTTTGTGTTGAGAGAAAAATATGTATAGGTATATTGAAGGGTAGAGAGAAGACATCTAAAACTGGAACTATTTTAGGTGGCAAATTGTAAAGCAAAAAAAAAAAAAAATAGTCTACTTATTTTGCATATGATGTACATTTGGGACAGAGTTTTCTAATATGTTGCCAATGTTTTTGTAGTGTCACCACAGGTCTTCTCTGAAGTGTTTCCCCATTTGTTATAGATTATTAATGATTTAGTGCAATTAAGCCCAGAAGTGTGTATGAGACAGTGTGTAAGAAATAACAAAGCCATAGATGTTGATTTTCTTCACTGACCTGTGTAACTTTATGTCTGGGTTTTACCATCCAAGATAGATTATTTTATAGCGAGTGTCACCAAAGACTTTTTCCTTCCAATTTATAGAAGAAAAAATTATTAATAAATGACATGACTTTTCAGCTGTGTGGTTTTCATTCCATCCTTTCTGGTGACTTCAGAAAGCCACGCGGCCCCCAGGAGGATGTTGTGTGCCTCTAGGGGCGCCCTGCAGCTCAGGCTGGACCAAGTGTGCCGAGGGGAGGTCCAGCTCCTGCAGCCTGGCTGCCGCCCAGAGCCTCAGCCCTGTGGGGCGCGCGAGGCCGCCAGCATCAGCCGCCTTCCAGGCCAGATGCAGCTGGTGCTGTTGGGAGCCGGCCAGGGGCGGTGTGGTGCTTTGCCAGGTCTCAGCTTCCCCCACACTGATGCTGGGACACGGTGGCAGAGCCGGGCCCCAAAGCATCTGGAGCCTGACAGCTGTGCCCATTACCCCCCTTGGTTTCAACTACTGCCTGGAGCTCATGAATTACTGGCTGGCGAAGTGTTTATTAGACGGGCATTTCTCAGAAGAGTTTATAAATGGCTCCAGGTGTGCTGCAACCCCGCGACTCCCGGCCTCTGCGGGAAGGCCTTCCCACAGTAATGAGCCCTCTTTTCATGCTCCTCCCCTTTCCTCCTTCCGCCTGGCCTTGAGCTCCAGGAGTACTTTCCCCCCCCAGCTCAGTTATCTGCAGCCCTTTATCTCTAGAAATTTTTACAGAGAGTACCTGTCGCCAACTGCCTATGTACAAGAGAGCAAATGCCAAACCATGTTTGGAAGTGTTCATGGGTTTTGTGACATCAATTAAGTTTTATGTTCTGTACTTCAGTTTGCCCATCTATAAAATGGTGAGTTCAAAAATCATTACTTCTACATGTTTTCTGGCCAACCACTTCATAGAGCATGAAGTCAGGGTAGGCTCCTCAGGGGAGCTACCACATTCCAGCTTCCAACCTGGACCTCTTCTGGCATTGAGCTACTTCTAAGATCTGACCCTGGAGTATGACTAATGGTAGACTCATTCCTAAGCTGGAATACGAGTGAGAAGGCTGCTTGGGGGGTCCCACCCTACTTCCTAGATGTTTTCATGAGTGCTACCGCATGCAGAAACACTTTGAGAAAATTATGTGTTACAGATGGCGTCATTGTTATGGTCAGATCATTTCCACCACCATATCCACTCACGAGAAGAAAAACTGGAAGTCGTGTACAGGTGCCTTTGCCATTCTGCCTTGGCCTCCCCTGTTGTGGGCTGGCTCTCTGTGGGGTAGGAATTCACAGGCTATTGCTCTAGGAGCAAAATGCTTCAGAGGAGGAGATACAGGTACTCACTCACCTCCTTAAGCAGATTCTGGGCTTTCTTGAGCTGCCAACCCCCCACGGATGAACTGTTCCAAATGCAGGATTTAAGAGCAAACCTCTGGGCCCAGCCACCTGTGTTTGAGCCTCGACTCTTGTAGTTTCATGTCCATATAGAAATTACTTGGTCTTTCTGCACCTCAGCTCCCTCGGGTTATATGATCTGTACCTCACGGAGTTCTCATGAGGATGAAATTACGAAAGATGATGTCCTTAAAAGATCCCCTCTACAGCAATAAGTAATAGGTACTACAGTAGTAAATATATTTTACAAAGTGGCTTATTTTAAGAATCGTTCCCTAGTGCAATATATTTGATGTAGCTTAGGACAAAAATGAAGGTTAGGTACCAGTCTGTATTTTTTTTCAAATAATTTCATGATGGCTGAAATCATATACCAAAAGAAGACACACTCTCACAAGTGTAAATTGTTGTCAAGTTTGGATTTCTATTCCAAGTTGAACCTGGTTTCCTTGGCCAAATCTACCTTTGAAACAACCCTAAAATGGGTCTTTAACCAGCTAGACCAGTTCATCCTATTTTGCAGTGGAAAAAGTTAAGCTGGGAAGGTGGGCTCTTAGAAGCTATTTTACCCATTGCCCAAAGACCCTTATAAATTCTTGGATACAACCCAAATGCTCATCAACTGAGGAACAGATTTAAAGAGGGTGGTATTTTTATACAAAGGAGTATTACTCCACTATAAATAAGATAAATGTGAGGCTTTTATAGATAAGTGGAGAGATACTCATAAGTGAAATAAACCAGACCTATATGTGTAAACATCACACTGTCCCACTAGGAAGAACCTGCAAGAATAAATAAAATCTAAAAGGCACACTAGATACCCTGCAAGGCAAATAAACTGTTTAAAGGGAGGGAACAACTAGGATGAGGGAAAGGACAAGTGGAAGAAAGAAGGAGGGGAAAGAGAAATATATGTGCACAGGGTATATATCCTGTATATGTACGGGATACATATATCCTGTATATGCACAGGATAGCTTGCACTGCTGAGTTCTAGTGGTCTGTTGAGAGAAACACTTAATGTTTAAGTTTTTTTCTCTTTCTCTTCCTTAATTGTTTTAACTATTTTGGACCAAATTTTCATGCTTATATCTTTATATCTGGTAATCCGAACAACAAATTTGAAGACAATAATATGCAGTATAACAACCATTATTGAATTCCTATTATCATTTATAATTTTTAAACTTTTTATTTTCTTTAAAAAATGAAAACATCCATATATCCAGGTTATTTTATGGCTTGCTTCTGGAAAAAATGAAAATATAGTGAGCATACTCTCCCCTCACTGAATCATCATGTTAGGGTCTGCACAGCACTCTCTTCTGAGTCTAATTATTTTTGCTCATCTCCTAAGCATTAAAAATATAGGTGTCTTAAAATTTCTTGCAGTTAGGTGGTGAATGTTTAGTCAATGAAACCAATGCGATGGTAAATATATATAACTATGGTAAATAGTTATGGATATGATATATCCATATCATATATATTTTAGGGCAAATGGGAGACATGAGGTTGACATTTCAAATGTTATAACTATTTTAAAGTTTTTTGCCTTTATTTGCAACGTATTTCATTATGTTCTATCAGAAGATTTAAATGTATTTTATAAAAAGCTGTATCGATTTTTGAATGAGGAAATGAGAGTACTTTTGGTTGGTCACTGCCTTTTTGGTTGTAGCTGCCTTTTTAAAAAATTTAGTACAGGGTCTATAGGGTCTCACTATGTAGACAAGTCTTCTAGTGATTCTCCTGTTTTCAGCCTCCCAAGAGCTGAGATTACAGGCGTGCGCCACCACACCCAGTCTCAGTCACTGTCTCAGCCTGCACCAGGGGAAGGGCTGACTTTGACTTGGCTGCTGCTCTCTTTAGTCCTCTGAGCTATCCGGTGGGCCTTTTTTTTTTTTTTTTTTTTTTTTTTTTTTTTTCACATTCAGCCTACTCAGAGTGGGGCTGGCAAAGCATGTGGTGCCAGAGATTGAACTGCCGTCCCTTGTACCTGCCTAAGTTTGCCTAAGCAGGTGATTTAGACAGCTGCCGAACTATCTCACCAGCCCCATAACTGCCATTTTTTTAAAGGATGGGATAATAATGCAGTATTATATTTGCTAAGAGTTAGTAGTTTGATTTTTTTTTAAAAAAAAATCTAGATAGAATACGTCACATACTGCATTTTAGCAGCCAAAATATTGCAAGAAAACAAATTGAGTCCACAGAAGTAAAATTAATGAAAGGTGGTCTTCAGTGGATTAAAAAAATCGTTGAATATCATTCCTTCCAGGGACTAATTTACTGATGTTAGTCTTCTGGAGGGATGCTGGGAAAACTGTCCCATATATCATGCCCTTCATGTCTTATTTGCAGGTTAAAAGGAAAAAGTAAGCCTCCCTTTGAAGTGTTCTCCTCCTTTAACATCCATGTGAATTGTCAATAAAGGCATTTTGAACGCCATCCCCTGGCAGCCAGTTCCTCTCCTTACAGTAGCCTGTGGTTTGCCCGCTTTGTTTTCTTTTCCTGCCACACAAGCTTAGCCTCTCTTTATCTCCTAGGTCCTCTGATTTTAATGATGTTGATCTCAGTCTTCATCCTGACTCCAGAAGAATTAAGAGCCCTATCAGCTCCTTGAGTCTCCGTTCTAGATGTTGAAGGAAGGAAGTCCTGTCTTTGTTCTAACACTGTAGACACCATACAAAGTGCTAAGGGTTACTCTAAGAGTATTGCTCGGGTGTGAGAAGTCCTGGGTGCATTTAGCATAGGTTGGGGGAGACTTCCAGGAAGATACTCATTTACATGAGATCTGAGGAAATAAGTAGAGAAGACAGTATCAGAGCAGAATAGGAAGGACACTGCCCACACAGGGAGATGGACTTACACACCCTCCATACTCGCTCAGGAGCATGGAGCAGAGAGAAAAGTGAGAGCCTAGATCTGTTCAGAAGACATCGTCATAGGGCAGGAATTTGTTTCACTGAGTTCAGAAACTTCAGGTATGTTCTGGCTCCAAACACTTTTCAAAACAATTGACTTCTGTTCTCGTTAGAGTGTAGAAAGTTGCAGGAGATCATCACTCTTGTCTTTACAACAAGCAAGTCCAGGGTCATGATCACCAAAACCTAAAAGAGAGCTGAAATACAAACACACTTCAGTGAACTAAATCTCAGGAAGTGAAAGTCCAGTCCTAGGACTATCTCATGTCTCCTGTTATTTTCAGCAGCTCCATTAAAAGGTTAGGTGAGAAGAAATCAGACACCTGCTCATAGACTTGGTGGCTAGGAGTGGGTAGATATAAAAGATTAGAACTTCAAGGTGACCTGGTTGCATGTTGGTCTTTACCCATTGGTTGTCTTTTCCACAAGGATAAGAGCAAGAAACCAAATACTGAGTACAGGATTAGATGACTAAGGAGCATCCCTGAGAGCCACACTTCATCTTCATGGGTCCTCACTGGATGAAAAGTGGTAGCACACTGATGTCTACGGAGAGGAGGGGAATGTTGGGTGAGATCCCTTCCTCCTGAAATGCAAGGACCACTGCTACAGGCTAGATCTTTAATGTCAGCAGCCCTGGTCCCAGCATGGTGCTGGTGCAGAGTAGTGACCCTCTCAGAGGTGGAGCTGTAGGTCACTGAGGACACAGTCTTGAAGCCAGCCTTGCCCCACCCTCAGCTCTACTCTTTCTCTCTGCTTCCTGGATGTGAGGTGAGTGGTCTGACGCCACCATGTGTGCCCACCCCAATGTGCTCGCTGTGCCAAAGGCCCCCAGTAAAGGAGTCAGTAGATGACAGACTGTGACTTCCACACCTTTAAGCAAAAATAAACCTTTTGTCTCTACCTGAGGCATTTTGTTATAAGAAGAAGAAGCTGACTAACAAAGCAGCACATGGTGATCAACTGCAGCTTTTTCCTGGGTGCAAATTTGGTCGGATATTGGCAAGTCATTTTTGTTACTTATGTGTTAACAAAGAGAAAGTGAATATGGCTGTCTCAATATATCCAGAAGGCATTTGTGAACACTTTAGTAAAAGAGAAACAGAAGGGAACGTCTTACCTTAATTCAGGATATCAATGAAAGCTCTGTAGTTAATATTCATTAAGGTAATTACTTTACTTCTAAGATTAGAAATAAGTAAAAAAAAATCCACTATTACCACTTGAGCTCATCATTTCAACACAGATTTCAGCCAATGCAATAATCGAGATGCACAACAGCACCAGGATTCAAAAAAAGGAGGTAAAACTTCTAGCTATACATTGGAAAGTACTTGGAGTCTAGCGAACCCTATACAAATAAATAACTAGAGCAAGGTCTTGGTATTTAAGATCAACATATCAAAATTGATATTACTTAAGAGAATAATGGAGATTATTTTTCTGACTAAATTATAAGATGAGAATAAGAATGGGGTTGTCTTTAGGTTGAGATGAAGATAAAAAATAACTGGAAAGCAAAATGAGAGTGTTTCTTATACTTTCTTTTTCTGTATTTAGGACAGGGTCTACATAGACTGGACTCTTAGTAATTCTCCTGTTTTCAGCCTCCCAAACACTGGGATTACAGCCGTGTGTCTCCCAGTCTTAGTCGCTGTCTCAGCGCGCCCTGGGGGAGGGGCCATCTTGGCACACTGGGGATTAAACCCTGCCCACTGCACTCTGCCTAAGCAGACACTTTAGTCTGCTGAGCTATCAGGCTGGCCGTTAAAATGAGGATGTTTCTTACGATAATGGAAATCTATGCATTGTTTTGAGACTTGTTTTAATCAATGTGTGCAAATGTCAAAACCCAAGGAATTGCACACTTCTATTTTACTACATATTAATCATGCCTCCATTTTAAATGTGTTTAGAATATGCAAATTTTCTAGTAATGAAAGAGAGAATTTTAAAAGCAGTTAACATTAGATGTCAAGACTCTCACCTCTGCTAAATACTAATCAGTGAGAGATTGCATAGGCCTCTCTAGGCAAATAGATACACTCAAGTGAGATGTTCAGAATACAGGAAAATTGGCTCAATACTGTTGTGGGATGCTAAAAAGAATTAATTGTCAAGTTTTGAGGGGGTTTCTCAAGCTCTTTTGAGGTTAAACCGTGTTCTGCCTCTAACCCAAGGATATCATAAGCACATGTATACAACATTTGATAGAACATGAGTTCCACCAACTCTCTAGAAGTTACCTCTCTTCTAGGAGTCTATGGCAGTGTTTTCCTAGATCCCTGAGTTTTGAAAATTACAAAAGAAACAACTATCTTTTGCTAAATAAAGGATAAAATCCCTAAATTGTCTTTCCTAATATTAGGTTTCAATTTTTGGAAGGAAATATCATTCCTTGAGTTGTATGACTTTCTAACTGAGTACAGCATGTCAAATCCTGTCAAGCTTTCTATTACTTTTTGCTAATCAATCTTGTAAGGGTGCCCAAGGTTAATGAAAAATGATCAGTTACTTGTGGTTCTGAAATTAGTTCAGATTCACTAACAGGATCGTCACTGGCACACCAGCCTACCTCTAAATCCAAGTCACCTTGAGTCAAAATAGCAACCAGTGTGTTGGTCACCAAAAATACAATTGGTACTGCTGAGCAACAATTTCCTCTTTAGCCATGCTATGTGAAATTGCTTCTGAAGGTGAGAAACAGTGAGAGATTTCAGGTGCTTGACACTTAGCGTTTGTGCCAGAAGTGGAAATTATCTGGATAGTAAGAATAACTTGCTTTGTTTTTCTTCCTAATCCCAAACTCTTTTCCCAGCTTTGATTATAACATTTGTGAATCCTTGTAATCTGACCCAGTTTTTTCAATTAATAATGTGACATTTTACCCCCTCCCTTAAGTAATGAAGAGAACATTCAAATTTTCCACTGAATGTCATACATATCTATGGATCTATAGCTATATCTGTGTCCAATCTGTTTCTAGCTTTTCTGAAGAAAATAATCTCTCTAAGCCAAGCATATCTCAGAAGCATTGCATGCTAATTTCTTCCTGTTCACGCCCTAGCATCTTATTTATAGCTTCTGAATACTGGCAGGAACAGATTCCTTCAGCTACTCCTTGTGTAACATTGTCTAAAGCCTTTCTATGGGCCCCTCTTTTCCTTCTCCATCAATTTGTAGTGACTATAAAAATAGAACATCAAACTGCATCAAGGCAGTGACAATGCCTTGTGTTCCTGAATCTTTAATTATATAAACAGCTGTTCTTCTGTTACTTAGGTGAATACCTTAGTCACCCTACACGGAGGTCCAGCATGATTCCCAAGATGACCAGCGCGAAGCTGAGCGTCATTTGGAGCTAGCACAGCTCACAGGTTCTCTCAGCAGGTGGTTCTACTGCAGGACTCCAGGTGGCCACAGCCCTTGCGTGAAAATTGGGCTTACCTTCTTCAGCTATAGTTGTCCTATTGTAATCTTCAAAGGCAAAGGCTGCATTCCTGTATGAAGTTACGACCTCACTTGAGGGATGTGATCAGTGATAATGTGAATGAAACAAAAGAAGTAGAAAGGAAAGGTGATCTGACCCCTGGGCAGGCAGAGTGAGGGTCCAGGCCTGTGGTTCTGGCCAGTGGTTCCTAAACTTGAATTTCCTTCAACAGCATTAGAGGAGCTCTAAAAACACACATAGATTGCTAAGTTCAAGTCCAGAATGTGACTCAAGGAGCAAGGGATCTTTCGTGACTTTCATGATGTCTACTCCGCCCTTCTAAGTTTCACTTTCTAAAGAAACATTGAACTGTTTGTTTCCCATGTGTACCTTGTTGGTTTTAGCTTTCAGCTTTTTTCTTACCTTTCTCTCTAGTGCCTGAGATCCTATTGTCGTTTCCCTCTTACGCCAAGTAACTGCTCTTCAACAATCAACACAGATAAACATTTTCTCTGTAATTTTTTTTACCAATTATCCACGGC
>PVJA010003878.1:0-90838 GCA_004027025.1 Myocastor coypus | reverse complement strand
TTTTTTAAATTTTATTTATTTATTTTTTTCTTGTTTCAGAACCTTTTTTTGTTTATTCACTCATTTTTATGGCCGGCTCAGCCCACCCCAAGGGCAGGGCTGGCATAGCATGTGGTGCCGGGGATCAAACCGCGGTCCCTGAAGCCGCCCAAGCTTTCCCAAGCAGGCGCTTTAGACCACTGAGCCATCCCGCCGGGCCCCTATCTTTTTATTTCATTAAAAAAATATTTATTTATTTATTTGGTACAGAGTCTTGCTGCTCATCTCAGACTTGTAGTGATCCTCCTGTCTCATCCTTCCCAGTGCTGGGGATTATAGGCATTACGCTACCATCCCTGGGTTTGGTGGCCATCATGGCATGTGGTAGTGCTATAGGTCGAACTTGAATCCTTTTGCTTGCCAGGCAGGTGCTTAGACCTCTGAGCTTTCTCACTATCCTGTTTCTTATTCTGTATTTTTAGTTATGTATACTTTGCTCCTTTAGAAGCTTTTATGATCCGTAGTGTACTAGACTCATAGAATTAGTCCTATATTGCATCAGAGCTCAATGCAGGGTATTTGTGGCTCCTAGACTCAGGAAACTTTCATGAGTCCTTGCTGAGTTAGTGTCCTGGTTCCTTCTAAACCCAGAGACCTTACTCAGTGGTTTCTATTTGGACCTTGGAGTTCTTGCATGGTATTTCCTGAAGTCCAAGGTAATGTAGAAGAAAAAAGGTTTAATTGCTTAACATGAACTAAAAAAATCTTACATGGTTTTAAATATGCTATCTTTTTAGTCCACAAAAAAGAAAAGAATGAAAAAATAAATCTTTGCAGAATAAATGCTGTCTTCATTTGCAGCTAGAGGCATTTGATTCCAGAGCTTAGCTGCCTTGCCCACAGTCACACAGGGGTAGCTAAAACCTGAGACCAAGGTTCTTGACCAGAAGCCCAGTGCTCTTTTCCTTTCTGAAGCCCTTTGAACAAGCCTGGGTCATGGTGGAAAGGGGTCAGCTACTGATCCCTCTTGCATTCAGGTATATAGTGGTCAGCATGGTCCTTCGCCCTGTTAAACGGCCCATTACAGCTGTAGGACTGAGCTTCTCTGACAATAGAGTCCGTGGTTCTCTCTTGATGGAAACCTGGTGTCTTAGTCCGCTTTGTGCTGCTATAACAGAATACCATGGGTCAGGTAATTCTTAACAAAAATTTATTGGTTGACAGCTTTTGAGTCTAGGAAATCTGATATCAAGGTACTGGCGTCTGTTGAGGAAGTGCTCATGACATTATGCAGTGACTCAACACTGTTGGTCTCCATCACATGGCCTCTCATAAGATTATTACAATAGCAGTTCACTTTCACTGTGAGTGTCGGAGGGAACAAACATTCAGACCATAGGTAGCACCTAGAAAGCAGCTTTAGCGCATTTCCTCCCCTTGTGAGAGAAAAGGACTACTGGTGTTATTATTTCCTATAGAAGAGACCCCATTGTCATGTCATTGTCATCCTATTCAGTTTTTTTTTTTTTTTTTTTAGCAAATCCCGAGGTTGGTATTACACTTATTTTACTGGTGAAGAAACTTAGAGTTAGAGAGCTGTGTGCTCTAAATAGAAGGAATTTCTTTAGAAGCAAGGGAAGCAGCATCAATGGTACCTTTAGTAGCTTGGGCACCCAGTCTGAGGAGTACTGGAAGCTCCTGACATCAATAATCATAAGTGACCAGAAGTACCTGTGTAGGGAAGACTCAGTAGTTGCCTTTTATTTTGTAGCATAGCTTGTAATATCAGTGTCATGTATGATCCAGTTAAGCCCAAATGGGTAAAAAGAAAGGAGCGAACTAAATTTCTCATCCTGCCTCTCCTAGTCCCCAATTATGGTTCTGTTAGATAAGTTGGCCTAGAGAAACTTCTGGTCCCTATCCAGGCCTGAATGAAGTGACGCTAGAGGGATGATGGGGGAAATTTATTTTCCACATTAGTGATGGAAACTGAAGCCTTCAAAAGGGAACTTTGCTAGTAAAGGGGAGGCTTAGCGTGGTATGCAGTGCCTCCTTCCAGCAGGCTTCTTTGGAAGTGTTTTTGGCAACTACCATTGTCCCGGAGAGGAAGAACAGGGTAGAGCAAGAAATATCTCCTTATTTAGACTAGCTTCAGAATTTATTTTCAATTATTAAAAAGTTGATCTGCCCATTTGTGAGCTGTGGTCACAGATTTCATCCAAATGTGCCACCTGCTTCTGTGTGTTGGACTCTGAGCTTTTGTCCTGGCCTGTGGCCTGCTTGTTTGGACCTGCATTGATCCCCCTTAATGCTGCTCCTGTCTCTGGGGAGATGGATACTTGAAACCTACGTGTTCTTTTCTTTCTTGTTTGTAGTCCTTGAGTCCCAAGATTGTGTTCCGGTATTTGTATGCTTATTTTTAGCTGGGGCTTTTTTATTTAATATCGTGACCTTGCCTAGAATTACGGTCCTGGCATTCTTCTGTCCAGACCCTTGGGGCCTTTGAAGTGCTAAAGGATACTACTTAGAACAGAAGTCACTAACATGGGTGTGTGTTTGGCAAGAGCAGCTGCCAGGTTTTCTTATACACTGATTTTTAAATTTTCTTTGAGCTTTGTTTTCCTGCTTTTGTGAAGTTTGAGGCATTTAAAAAATTTTTAAAATCAAATGTACCCCAGCTAAAATGATATTGTGTAGTGTTCTTTGATTTAGGTTGAGTTACTGAATATTTATTTCACATTTCAGTGACATTGGCAAATTGGACAGTTAGTCTTTGTTTTATTTTTATTTTATTTTATTTTTTTAGACACAGGATCTTACTGTGTAGTCTAGGCTGCATTTGAACTCACTGTGTAGCACAGGCTAGACTTGAACTCATAGTAATGCCTCTGCCTCAACTTCCTGAGAGCTGGAATTTCAAGTGTAAGCCACCATGGCCGGCCTACATTCTACACTTATTTTACATTAGTTCTTATCAACCAAATTGTAACTGATAGTTTTATGTTACACTGAACTTGAAGCTTGTCCTGGCATGCGGACCAGTTACCAAATGAGTGCTTAGTGATATAAGTCAAAATGGTAGCCAAACTGAAGGTCTATATTTGCAGAACAATAAAATGATTTTTTAATTTTGTGGCTACTTAAAGCTACCACTGTTCAGGATACCTTCTAAAGTGAGCCACCACTTTAAAAAGTGTTTGGGGGGCCCAGCAGGATGGCTGAGTGGTCTAAAGCATCTGTTTAGGAAAGCTTAGATGGCTGCAGAGACCGAGGTTCGATCCCCGGCACCACATGCTGCACCAGCCCTGCCCTCAGTGCAGGCTGAGCCGGCCATAAATATAAAACAAACAAGCAAACAAACAAACAAACAGTTCTGAAACAAAAAAAGAAAAAGTGTTTGGGAAGAGATCTATGTAGTAATTCAGGACCTTTCACTGGTCTTTCGTCTTACTAAATTTCGGTCAGAAGGATTTTTTCCTTTTTTCTTTCTGTTTTGGTGTCCCAGGCCATTCTGTGTTCCTAGCTTTTGCCCTTGAGTGTGTCTTGTTCTGTCTTTGCTCTGGTCAGTTTGTGAAACCACCACCTGGCCGTCTTAACATAGCTTTAATGTCCTGTTGCATGTTACCTGTCTAACCCTAATCTAATAGCACCTCAGCAGCTTTGCTTCTGTTCCCTGGAGTGGTTCATCAGTGAGCAAGTCCAGTTCTCCTCCTCGCAGTCTCTTGAGGCCAGCCACTTCTCTCCATCTTGAGTTACCCATTGTACACCACTCTGTGGTCCTGTCTTGCCTGTAGTTGTGCAATAACTTATCCTAACCCACTCTTGGTTCCTGGTGGTATGATCTTCTCTAAATAAGGATCATCTTATTAATGTCTCAAATGGGGCTTTTATGTACATGGTGGGAGGCAGGTGAATACTATAAAACACAATGAGTGGAACACTTGTAGTGATGTCTTTGTTCAGGATCATGCAGCCCTCATGATACCCCGATTGTGATGTTGACAGTTGGAGAAACTGTGTAGAAGCTACACAGTGATTCTGCATCTCCATTTATCTCAATAGAATTTCAGGGGGAGGGGTTTGCAGCTAGAAGTTTTATAAACTCTTGCCTAAAACTTGTGCACTTTCCTGCTCTTATTTGAATAAAGACTTAGGACTGTAATATGATTTCCTATGACCAGGACCATCTGACCTGCCTCTCTGGCCTATTAATTTGACTGTTTGTCACCAACAGTCTGCATTCCAGACACCGTGATTTTTCACATGTAACACTTTTTACAACCATGCTTTCTTCCTTTTACCTAAAGGTTGCATTTTATATCTTTTGATAAATTCTGCCTTTCCCTCTCTTATGTGTATCAACTCCATTTTTACTTCTAAGACGCTGTTCCTGTTCTCCAGACTGAGGTTCCTTCTTTTAGGCGTTCACAAAATACCAATCCGTATATATCAAGCATAATTTGTTGGTGTGCACTTTTTGTATGGTCCTTTAATTCATGTTTGTCTCTTTCAGGAGTCTTTAGGGGACTGGCTCTTTGTCCCCAGTGTGTGGTACAGTGGGTAATGAATATATGTGACATGACAGACACTGTCCTCTGTTAATCCTTGCCCTATTGCATTAAAATCAGCTTGTAAGGTTAAAAAAAAAAAAATAAGCCTTGCACTTGAAGTTTGTATACCTGCGACCCACCACCCACACCAGCCTTGAGCTCCCAAATGAGAAGACCCCCGAAGTCTTAACAGTGTAGAAATCCCAGATGTGCATCTTTGGCAAACATTCCTGCCGTTTTCAAGTGTTTTTCTTTAGTGAAGGACCATTGTTCCAACTGTCAGAAATAACTATTTTTATTCTATTGCTGTTGAAAGCTGAGGATTGAGTTTATATTTGCAATAGTATAGTGCTTCTGCTTTGTTCATTTGCTTTAAAAAGTTGTTAATATGTGTTCTTCTTTTTTAGGGGCAGAATTACCAGGGCAGGTAATCTCCATGGCAGCTTCCACTCTGGCGAATCTGGCCATTTCCATTACGGGGTACGAGTCAGGTGCTGAGGACCAGGCCTCCTCCCAGCCTGCAGGTGACTGACCTCACGGATGCATTCGGTGTTCTGGAAAATGACATATAAAGAGCATAGAATTAGGAAGTGAACCGACATCATAAAATACTGAGTAGTCTTACTGGCCCTTCATTTTTCTCCCTATTTTTTTCCCCTTTGATCTCATACTACTTTTTTCAAATATTTACTTTCTTAGGCTTCTAGGAAGGCACTTGTGCCCCTGAACCACCTCCCTGGACCCTTTCTTGGGTTTCTTATCTTGGTTCTTTAAAAAATGCTTTTAAGCCAGGCATGGTGGTACACGCCTATAATCCCAGCACTTGGGAGGCCGAGGCAGGGGCTTCTGTGCCAGTTGGAGACCAGCCTGGGCTACAAAAGTGAGCTCAAGGCCAGCCTGAACTACATAGCAAGATCCTGTCTCAAAAAGACAAACAACAACAAAAACTTTAGAAGTCTTTTATTACTGCTTTTGTAATATTTTTCTTTCCACAGTCTCCTTCCCATTTTAAGCTTTCCTTCTCTTGGTTTATTTTCCATTTCTCTATGACTGTTGGTTCCCCTGGATTATTTTGTTTTGTTTCTTCATGTTGCTTTTTCTTTTTCTCTCTACCCTCCCTTTTTTCAGGGGAACAGCAGCATTTCCCCCCACTTTTTGGTCATTTCTCTGCTGTTCTTTTTTTTTTTTAGTATATTTATTATTTTTTAAATTACTTTTAATAAGAAATAGCAATGTGATAGTTTTACAACATGCTAGTAGTACATTTCGCAACAATTGACACATTGCATACTGTCCTCATTCTGCTGTTCTTTTGTATTCCTTTGAAAGTTTTATTTGCATGCTTCATGCTATATATATTGAATATTTCCATAAAACAGACTCTTCTAGTTGTCTTATGTGTCCTGGTTTTTGTACCTTCCAGCTCTTGTGGGATGCAGTTTATAGATTTATACCAGCTTTGCAGCTATGCAATATTCTCTATAGAGCTCAAGAAATGTGAATGACTGTCTTGGACTGTGCTGAGGTAGCCATTAGAGCCAGAGGTATTCAGGACTGGGAATATTTATAGTGAACTCTTCCTGAAGAACTGATTCGAGACATGTCTCAAAGGAAGGGATCATCTAGGAGAAAAAAAGGCATTGGAATAGTGGGAGCACTTACATTTGCATTTTGCATTGTTTCAAAAATGCAGAGAGTGTGATGATGGTTAGGTTATGGAGTTATTATTCTTACAATATCTGCCACACTGACTAACATATAATTTCGATACTATAAAGATACTCAGCAAAATAAAACATAAACAAGTGTGATGATCAGCTGGACTGTTGTTCCCAACCCTTGGTGTAGAATGTCCTAGTAAGGTAAGCTGACTTACCATTATGTAAGGCATTATCTTGGCAGTAAAACATACAGCTAAACATTTAACATTCAAAGAAACATTAAGAAATTTATTTTTTGGTTGAATTTTTTTAGGGAGGTTTATTTTTTGTTTTTGGTTCCGACGACCGAATCCAGGGCTTCCAGCTTGCTAGGCAAGCATTCTGCTGCTGAACCAAATCCCTAGCCCCGTGTTAAGAAATGCATGATTCAGTACCTAGTGAGTTGCTGTGGGGCTGTGTATGAAAATTAAAGTTGTCCATTCAGCAGCCACTTAGGGTTTGTACTGCTCTGTGTGCCAGCAATTAGGGAGAATAAGACAGGCAAGGTCTTAGCCTTGTTTCTTAAGCCAGATTTCTTCTGAAGGGAGAAGGTGGAAAAAGATAAACTAGAACATCATACAGGTCTGTGGAACTAAGGAAAAGATAGGGCAAAGTCTCCCATCTTAGGATTATTGGTATTGATTTCTTTTCTCCCTTTTTTAGACTTTCTGAATTATGGTGTAGTTTTATAATTAACTCTATTTGAATGAAAGGAAAAATGTAAGCTTTAGACTCTTAATTATTTTTCTTGTCAAGGTATGTAGAATAATACTACCTGAAGAGTTGTGATTTCAGATGTGTATAGTGTGTCTTGTCAAAACTAGAAGGTAGAAATAGCAGAACTGTGTAGCAAAGTAAAACAGCTATTCCAATGTTAGGAAACAGTACTTTATGTGAAACAGTCCAGGGTGGTTCCCTTTATTTGGAATGTCCTTTCCTCAGCAACCTGTTGCTCATTATGTCTTATTCAGAGCAAAAGGCATAGTTGAGCACCATGGGTGTTTATAAGTAGCTGCTCTTGCATTAGCTTAATGATACTTAAAGGTCTTGCTCCAGAAAAATGTGTAAATAAACCTCAATTTCTATTAAAACAGGAAGAGAGCCAGGGCATTAGCTCGTAGTACAGTATAGAAATGCTGGTATACATATTTGTTGCTTTACATATTTTGCACAATTTTTATGGCTAATTATGGTTCTTAGCTACTTTTTATTTTTTTAAATGATATTTGAACAATATAAAATTTAATTTGTCTAGATTTCAGTGATAATACCTACAAGTTTTGCAATGTATTTACAAGCAGATATAAACGTTTTTGCCTTTCTGAATTAAGTTTCCTAATGTGGGCTGATAGAGTGTGTGATTTTCTTCTTTTCCTTTTCAGAAGCCACTGACAAGGGAGAATCCCCTCCAGCACTGTCCACGTCTTCATCCTCCTCCCTTTCCTCACTCTCTTCCCCTTCACCTACTCTGGGCAGACAAAGGGCTGAGATTGGAACCTTTCTGAGAAAGAAGAAAACCAGTGACATCTACTTTGTATCCCTCGTCTGGGCCATCATTGCTGTCCAGATCTGGCTGAACCTGTGGATTGTACAGTTGCTGCCTGTGCCCATTGCAGGTCACTGTCTGGTTTTGTTCACTTCCTGTCTTAAAAGATTTTTTTGGGGGGGTTGGGACCAGGGTTCAAACTCACAACCTTGCATTTGCCAGGCAAGCACTTGTGCCATGGAGCTATCTCCCCGGCCCATGTCGTCAAAGATCTTTAATTTTTACTTGTTAGATCTTAATGTTTGAATTTTACTATTATTATATATTTTAAAAATATTTATTTGCAATTAAGTTCCTAAAAACATTCTGGAAATTTTATTCTAATTCTTCAATATTTCACCTTTAAGCTATGCTGGTAGAGCATATTGGAATCCCAGCGCTTTGGGTGGATGAGGCAGGGGGAACTCACGTTTCAGCACAGCCAGGACAACTTAGACTATTTTAAAATAAAAAATAATTTTTGAAGGGCTAGAGATATAGGTAATTGAGATGGCTATGGGTTCAATCTCCAATGCAGAAATAATCCACTTTTAAACTTTAAAATATATTTAGCCCTCTGTAATTTCATATGGCTCTGAGGTGGGTAGCTCCACATGTAGTTGACTGCCCTCATCCATGATCCTCTGATGGAGCAGGTTTACAGTATGGTCTGGGTTTAGAGGTTTATGATGGAACTTAGCTGCTCTTGGGAAAGCACCTTTAACATGGCATTTTTAATCCAAAGCAAATGTAGGCTTTCAGATATATGTATGCAAAATCTTCAGTTGTGTTTGTCAGAATAATTAAATTGTATACACACATACAAGCATATATAACCTGTGTACTATCAAGGGAATCATATAATTTTCCATAAATTATTCAGTCAGCTCTTGTGCCCTAACACTGTGCCATGACCATTTACAGTCCCTTCTACAATGTTGAATTTTGCAGAAGCTATCTTCTAAGGCTGGCAAGAATGAGGTCCTTCTGACCCTGTGCTGTAGGAGTAGTTGTTTTCAATACTTTTCTAGTTATTTGTACTTTCCTCTTACTGCAGTCAGGTCTGTGCCAAATACATCAAGTCTTCAGTGGAGGCTTTAAATCCTGCCATCCATGTCCCTTCTAAGTTTACTAGTCCTTATCTCCTAAGTCAGGAATTTTCATTACTTAATTATAATTTGATTTCTTTGGCGACTTGTTTTCTGCCATGTGAACAAGTTTAAACTTCCCTGTGTACTTTTTAGGTCATTAGTTTTCAGCACATACTACTGATTAAATTGGCCAGTTAATAGGCATCATTTTAAATATTTACTTTGAATAGAGCTCTGTTTAGTGCCTGTCTGCAGGGAACATACAGTGTTAAGTCATTAAAGTTTGTACTGCTGCTTACAAACAGCTTCTGGTAGACATTTGTAATAAGATAGAGTTGTAATGATGTAAGTCACAGAAACTTTATGGCCATGCTGTTGTTGAGCTTATAGAAATAAAATTCTTCTGGGTTGTTTTTGCCACATGATTTGATGCTGGCAAATCATGTTGGTTTCTGTTGGAACTCACTTTTTCTTAAAGTTGATTAGCAGGAGTTAAGATGCTCCTAGTCTTATAACCACTGGTCAACAAAGAAATTTGACTTGGCTTTTGGAAGACAGGCTATGAATAGGGTGACCCTGAGATGCTTTCTATAACCCTAATACAATGGACTTCTTCTAGAAACCCAAGAGCTTTTTTAGGGATTTAAAAATGCCAGTGCAGGAATTGTTTAATTAGTAAGTAATACTGAGATTAGGATTCAAGATAGTAAAATGAAGTAAACTTGAAGGTTTATAAGGTCAGGGTTAAGGATAGAAATTCCTGGAGTTAGTGGGGTTCTTTTGTTTTGTATTTTAGGGAATGGTCTACAGGGTGTTCAGGGTCTCAGTACTAGGTCAGACTTGTAGTGATCCGCCTCTTTACAGCCTCCCAAGAACTGGAATTATAGGTGTGCACCACCATGCCCAGTCTCAGTTGCTGTCTCAGCATGCCCTGGGGGTGGGCCTAGTTTAGCAGGCGTGGGGATCAAACCCCCAACCCCTTTAATCTGCTGAGCTACTTGGCTGTCTGAGTTAGAGGTTTTATAATGGGTAGGAACAGTGATCTTGGTCCAAACTCTAAATAGATCACTAACCGTTTCCTGGCTCCTCTACCTTCTTACTAGATTATAAAGACTTCTTTTTGTTTAAATGTGTTTAGTATGGGGTCTTGCTAAGCAGCTTGGACTTGTAGTGAATCTCCTGTTTTCAACCTCCTCAGCACTGGGATGACAGGTGTGTGCCACCACACCCAGTCTTAGTGGACAGCTTAGTGCACCTGGGGATGGGGTCTGCATGGCTTGTGGTGCTGGGATCAAGTCCCAGTCCCTGTATTTGCCTACGCAGGTACTTAGTCTACCTCACTGGCCCCTTAGTGGACTTTAATAGGGCTCTCAAGCCCTACTTGAAGGCCTACCACAACTGCCCACTTCCAAGGGGAGACATCTTCACTGTGGTCTTATGCCACCTATTATTCTCTTTGGCTTCTCTGGAGCCTGCTTTTCTTTTTGGTGTGCACAGCTAGAGGTCTCATCTTATGTCCTACCTGATGCCTTTCCTTGTTCCGTGGGTCCCTGATTAGCTGCATCTTGTGCAGCTCTCAAAGTTCCTAGGGTGAGGAAAGTGAGAGGATAAAAAAGGAAAAGCTGAGGCTAGATGGAGCCCTTGTCTTCTGATGGTAGGAGAATTGGAGCTGGAGGAGGGCAGGAGGGGAGAGGAAGGAGGAGGAAGAGGGTATTTATGCAGTCAGGAGGTTGAATGTCATATGAAACCCTTCCACCTAATAGCGGAGTAGCTTGCCTCTGGGCCCAGTGTTCTCCAGGCTAGAGCAGCTGATTTGTGTGACTTGCCCTAGGACCGGCCTTGCTCTAGTCCCATGCTCTGGCCGATCTCTAGCTACAGCTGCTCCCCACAGTCCTGCAGTTTGGCTCTGACTTTGTGCCGTCATGCAGTGCACAGCCTCAGGAATATTTGGAGCAGCCTCTTGCACTTTGCTTCATCCCAGAGTCTGTTGAGATGATAGAACAGCATCAAGTGAAGAAGCAGGAACCTGGCTGAAAGTGAGGCCTCAAAGTGGTATCAAATTATAACACCTGGGGCTGTGGAGATAGCTCAGTAGAATAAGTGGTTGCCTGGCAAGTGCAGAGACCTGAGTTCAATCCCTAGTTATACCAAAAAAAAAAAAAAAAAAAAAAAAAAAAATCATGACACTTTTCTGGCCACTGAATATCAGGTAGCTAAGAAAAAGAACAAAATTTGGGAAGATTGCTTCCTTTTGGCTGGAACCGCCATGTTCCAGTAATTTGTCAAAATGACTAACACATAGGGTAAGAGAAGGGAATCCTGGTATATGTTCTCCAGGCCCTTTAGAAAACATAGGGTTGTTCCTTTGGCCACATACATGTGAATCTACAAAAAAGGTAACATTGTAGACATCAAGGGAATGGGTACTGTGCAAAAAGGAATGCCTCACAAATGTTACCATGGCAAAACAGTGTCTGCAGTGTTACCCAGCATGCTGTTACAAGCAGGTTAAGGGCAATTTACTTGCCAAGAGGATTAATGTGCGGATTGAGCATATTAAACACTTCAAAAGTTGTGATAGCTTCCTGAAGTGTGTCAAGGAAAATGATCAGAAAAAGAAAGAAGCCAAAGAGAAAAGTACCTGGGTTCAACCGAAACACCAGCCTGCCCCTCCCAGAGAAGCACATTTTGTAAGACCAATGGGAAGGAGCCTGAGTTGCTGGAACTTATTCCCTATGAATTCATGGCATAAACTGGGATGTTGCTCTGCCATTCACCACTTTTGGCAACTTAAGTGTTCTAGGTCCTACATAAAAATAAAATTGCCCTGTGTTGTAAGGGTGATTTTCTTAAAGAGGTATGTGGTACCTTTTTATCTCAAAAATATTTCAGCAGATTTTCACTGTAGTCAGTAATTGTGTCTGGTCTTTACTCTTCAGTGTTCTTCTTGCTGAAAAATATTGCTGAGGTATTGTGCAGGTGTATACCCAAATATTTATAAAATATTTATATTGGCTTAAAGATCTTATAAATCACCATGGGGAAAAGATGTATCCAAATAAATGGAAGTCACTTTAGAAACAAATGTAAGTCCATTTCAGTTAAATGAATTATTTAACACACACACAAAAATTGACAAGATTAGCTCTAATAGCCAAGGAGATTAGGAAATGTCAAGAGTTGTTTTTTTTTTTTTCACTCTGAAAGGAGGAAGGTTTGAGGGCCCTGTGTCACTGATATTGTCATGCTGAGAATATATTATGTTTGTGTGGGCTGTCGAGCCTTCCCTGCCTGCTCCAGGAGTTCAGACTCCACAAAGAAGATGGCATATGAGTAGTGGGTATGGTGTGAAAAGTACTTGACCAGGGAACCTGGGAGATGGGGAGATAACTCAGGGGCACAAGTGCCTGCCTGCCTGGCAAGTGCAAGGTCTTGAGTTTGAGCCTCAGTTCCGCAAAAAAAAAAAAAAAAAAAAAAGAAAGAAAGAAAGAAAAAGAAAACCCTGACTAATCCCAGCTTGAGTTCTCTCCTACCCAGCCTTCCCTTTATAACACCATTCTTTATTTTAATATATTTTTAATGTTTTGTCAAGGAAATGAGACCCTGTTATGTCTTTCCAATCTATTTTGTGTGTATACATTGTGTATATGTAGATCTATGTATTTTTATCTTCCTTGTAGTTTGGATAATCAAAAAGCTTGTTATTCACTTTGGCGTTGTGAACTTCCTGGAGACGCGCTGCCGCATGTGGTGGCAGGTCATCGAGCACTTCCTGAAGGAGCGGCAGGAGGCTTTAGCACCATGGCCAATCGTCGGGCTTGGGAAATTCCTGTTAAAAGTTGACAGCAAGGTATTGAAGTTTTTCAGTTTGGGTGTTTTTAAGAATTCGGGCTGCTTTAACAGAGTTCATGTGTTTTTAGATCTTTCAATCTGTGGTAAATAGTATTTTGTGTCTGTTGATAATACATTTAATAACTAGTTTTATGATGAAATTTTGAAGTTTAGAATTAAGAGTTCACCTAAGATGGAATGTTTTCAGCTTAAGTATTGGGTGTTTTTCTTTTTAAAAATGGAAGAAAAGTATGTTATGGAACATTTATTTTGACTACATTTTTATTAGGACCAAATTGAAATCCAGAGAGCTTGCTTAAGTGACTTGCCTGAAGTTTTCTAACTGGATAATGGCTCTGCTCCATGGATGTTTTTAGAGTAATTTCTGTTTATCAGATATTATGCTAAAGTCTGTGAGATCAGATGAACCACAGAAAAGCAGATGAAGAAGCTGTATTTAGTGGACAGGCAATTCACAGGCTTAGTGCTTAGGATCTGGCGTCACATCCTTGTTCAGCCGCTTACTAGCTGTCTCGAGACCTTGGACAGGTGTTGTAACTTTTCTGTGAGAGTGAAATGAGTTAGTACAGTAACGTCTCTGCATGAATGCCTGGTACTCAGTAAGCACTGCAAAGTGTTAGCTGTTATGGTTTAGGAAAAGGATGTACAGAGTACAGCAGGAACACCAAGCAGGAACGACTCTGGAGGATAAGGCAGTGGAAAGGGGATTTCACAAATTAAGTGGTGCCCTGGCAGAGTGTAGAGGGGAGTGTATTAGTCAGATATGGCAAGGTTATAGATGGGCAGTGCAGAGTCAGAGGTACTATGTTTGCAGACACTGGGGTTATTTTAGGTGTTTTTCACTTTTTGGATTATTAAAACTTGTTATCATTTCAATCATTGTTTATCTCTGAAGGAGTACTAGATTATCTTGGTTTTGAAACTTTGTTAATGCTTTGTGATATACTCCCTGGATTATCCTGACAGTTTCCTTCTCAGGCTCAGTGACCTCTCTTTTCATACTATTATTTATTATTGCATTCTCTAATGATATTCCACTGTTCTTATCTTCTCTTTCTCACCCCCTGTCCTCAAGCTCTGGCACTGGCTAAATAAGAAGGTAAATGAGCACACAGATGTTTGGTTTTTACTACTGAATTCTCTAACCTGCTTCTCCTGCACCCAGGAACTCCCTTCATACTCTGTTCCCCTATATCAAACTAAGCTTTTTTTTTTTTTTTTTTTTTTTTTTTTTAAAGTTCTAATTATAAGCTATGGAAGGTTGTGAAGTAAAATGCCATCAGAGTATAATTGGCCAAAAACTCAACAGAGCCTATTTAAGGTACAAATAGTATCTCCTTGCTCAAGTGTTTGTGAGTTCTGTTTCATAGTCCTTCTGTCCACTGTAAGTGCTTTCCGTGCCTTTTCTGCTCTGTAAGGAGGCTGTTAATCTCTTTTGCTGTGTGAAAGCACATTAGGTGATAGTTACTTGGAAAGAGAACTCTGCCACGTTTTCTTTTCTTTTTTTTTTTTGTGGGACCAGGGTTCGAACTCACGACCTTGCACTTGCCCAGCAGGCATTTGTGCCTCGGAGCTATCTCCCCAGCCCAAAATCATAGTTTTTCCTTTTTTTTTTTTTTTGTGGGACTGGGGTTCAAACTCATGACTTTGCATTTGTCAGGCAGGCACTTGTGCCTTGGAGCTGTCTTCCCAGCCCTCTGCCACGTTTTCTATAAGTGACACACATTTTTATTTTATTTATTTATTTTTTTTAGAATTTTTATTTTATTTATTATTTTTTTATTCTTGTTTCAGAACCTTGGTTTGTTTTTTCACTCATTTTTATGGCCGGCTCAGCCCACCCCGAGGGCAGAGCCTGGCGCAGCATGTGGTGCCAGGGATTGAACCGCGGTCCCTGAAGCCGCCCAAGCTTCCCCAAGCAGGCGCTTTAGACCACTGAGCCATCCGGCCAGGCCCCAGACACACATTTTTATTTATTTATTTATTTATTTTTTGGTGGGACCAGGGTTCGAACTCATGACCTTGCACTTGCCCAGCAGGCACTTGTGCCTCAGAGCTATCTCCCCAGCCCCCATTTTTTTTTTTTTTTTTGTCTTTTTGAAACAGGGTCTCGCTATGCAGTTCAGGCTGGCCTTGAGCTCATTTTTTTTGTAGCTCAGGCTGGTCTCGAACTTGCACCGATCCTCCTGCCTCAGCCTCCCGAGTGCTGGGATTACAGGCGTGCGCCACCATGCCCGGCTCAGACACACATTTTTAAAAATGACAAATGTGAAATAGTTGTGTAATTCTCTTGACTTGCTTCTCTTTTAAGATAAGTGGTAATGCTGAAGTATACTGTTAGCTTAAAGATTATAGTCATGCCTATGACATCAAATATCATGTGTTTTTCAGGGCATAAGGTTGTATCTCTGGTAGCAGCTTCCCATGATTGACATAGAGTTGTAGCAAGAACATTTCAAATAACTTTAAAAAGGCTGAACCAGATACATAGGAATGCTGGACCTTCACCATAAAGTCTACATATAGTAGCATTGGAATTAATGTCATTGTGTCCTTAGGACAGGAAGAGGTGCCATTATTTATATTGTATTTAAACATTAAAAAAATCTGTTACATAACATTAAAAACATAACATACCTTAAAGATACGGGTTTCTTTGGTACTGGGGACTGAATTCAAGATCTTTGGACTGAACTAAATCCCTGGGCCTTTTTTATTTTGAGACAAAATTGTGCCAGATTGCCCAGGCTTAAATCTGGGTTCTTGTCTCAGTCTCTGAATGCTGGGATTATAGGTGTGGCCCACCATTCCAGGCTCAGATGTGATACTTCTTGAAAGTAAATCGAGTCAGGTGTAGGTGTGTATGTGTGTGTGTGTGTGTGTGTGTGTGTGTGTGTGTGTGTGTATTTGAACTCAGGACCTCACTTCTGTCAGGCAGATGCTGAACCATTGAGCTAAATATACAGCCTTTTTTTGGTACCAGGAATCAAACTTAGAACCTTAAATTTGTCAGGCAGGTGCTTATGTCACTGAGCTTTATCTCCAGCCTTAGACTTTTTATTTTATTTTACGTATTTGGTACAGGGTCTCACTATGCAGCTCAGACTTGCAATGACCCTCCTTTTTTTCTCCCCAGCTTTGGGCTTACAGGCATGCACCACCATGACAAGTTTTGGTGGTGAGCTCAGTGTGCCCAGGTTGGGGTTACAGGGGATCAAACTCAGGTTCTTGCACTTGCCTAGGCAGACGCGTAGACCTCTGAGGTGTCTCCATGGCTCCAGGCTTTTTTTTTTAAAGACAGAGTTTGACTGCTGGGCTTGAAGTTGCAGTGATTCTCTTGCTTTCTGAGTGCTGGAATTACATGTGTCTGACACCACACCTGGCCAGAAACATACTTTCAAATGGAGAGGTTAGGCTTGCTTTCTTTTTCTTCTGTTCATGTGGAGGAAAGACTTGGAAATTCCTGAAGTTTAAATTTTGAGTTGAAAATAAGTGCTGTGTATTGTTCAGCACTCTCCACTGTTTCCCTATCCCACGTGCACATGGGTGTATGTACTTTTCTTCCCTGTAGGACTTATATGAATAAATAAGTTTAATCCTTGACAAGTTCTATACAAAAATTAGTGCATAGAACAAAGTAGATGATTTTGTGTGTTTCTCTAATTTGTGTTTGTTGAAATTGTCCTCGAGACAGGGAAGAGAATTCCTGAGGTTCAGTTTGATTCCCTCCTTACTTGAGTAAATGATTAGATGTCCTGATTTGTGAGCCTAATTCATAACTGGATACTTGAGGTAATTTCATATTCCTAAAAGATGAAGTAACTTTTTTCTTTGCAGTGCTGTGAAGCATATATAAAACTTTGGTGTAGACTAGGAGTAACTGCTTGAAATTCTGAGTGTTTCCAGAAAGCATATAAATAAGTTGAGAGCTATTTTACTATATTAAAGTCTGGGTCAAAAAATTGTGAAGTTTGGTGATTTACATTGGTTATGTAAAACATTCAAGTGGAGTGAATTAAGAAATCG
The DNA here is from genome assembly GCA_004027025.1 of Myocastor coypus. Lineage (NCBI taxonomy): Eukaryota > Metazoa > Chordata > Mammalia > Rodentia > Myocastoridae > Myocastor > Myocastor coypus. The sequence continues at coordinate 74,115 of PVJA010003878.1, read as the reverse complement.
GTTGTAAGAAGAGAAGGTGTGAGGAGAGTATACTTATGTTTCATTGAAATCTAACCCTTCTTGGGCCTTATTTTATTTATTAGGACTAACTGTGCTAAGACTCAACTAGCATTTGGTTAAAAAATAACGCAATACAACAACCTACAGGTTTAGAATAGTAACCTAAAAGAGAAACTCAGTAGAGTGATGTTTTACTTTTGCTTTTGATACTTTCTTTCTGCTCTTTTTTTTTTTTGCCATGGGACCAGGGTTCAACTCATGACCTTGCATTTCCCAGGCAGGCACTTATGCCACAGAGCTATCTCCCCGGCCCACTTCTTTTTGCTTTTTGAGATGGTGCTGTTACTTAGTTGTCTAGGCTTGCCTTAAACCTGGAATCCTTCTGCCTCACCCTCCCATTCAGCTGGGAAGATAAGCAAGAGCCATTGGGCCTAACATGCACCTGGAATGAATGATGCTTTCATGATCACTTGACGAATGGCCATCCTAGCACTCTAAGCATGATTTTGGTTATAATTATAAATTTACTGGACCTCTGTAAGCTTATTGGTGCCCTTCATTCACATTAGAAACATTTAAGAAAATAAAAGTTAAAGTAATTGATCACAGCCAGGGAAGAGTGGGGAATGCATTAGAGACTAGGTAGAGGCAGTGAGTGGTTTGGTTTCTTGTATATAGCAGACATGGGGCAGCCTCCTGGGTGACACCTCTGGCATTTTCGTTAGGAATTCTTTTCTCTGGTCCCCATCTTCATGTCTCTCTCCATGTCTCTGAGTTTGTTTCTTTGTGGATTTGTTACATTCATTTTATAAGTTGTATTCTTCCTTTCTTAGGTGTCTGTGTTTTGTCTTCTGTATTGGTCCTTAATTTTATGTAATCCCCACCCCATCTTTTTTCTTTTCTCTTGACTTTCTCTATTCTTTTTTATTCTTTTGCTTTTTTGTTTTTTAGTTCTGAGGACTGAACACCCAGTCTTGGGCATGCTATGCAAGTGTTATAGCACCTATGTACTCTAGCCCTTTTGATTTTGCTTTGACATAGAATCTCACGAAGTTACCCAGGCTGGCCTCATACTTGGAAATCTTTCTGCTTCTGCCTTCCAAGGAGTTGGATTCCAGGTGTCAGACACATACTGGTCTCACTATGTGGCCCTGAACTCACTTTGTAGCCCAGGCTGGCCTCAAATTCGTAGCAGTCCTGTCTCAGCCTCTTAAGTGCTGGGATTACAGGGATGTGCCATCAGCCTGGCCCTTCCTCTTGATTTTCAAATAGATTTATTATTATTATTATTTTTTATTGTCTCCTTTCTCACCCTGCTCCCAGCTTATTTTTTAGGTACCCACAGTGTGAGTTCAAACAGGCAACTTCTTAGCTTCTGTGCTGTGTCTTAAATGTGTTTAATTTTTAACAACACGTGTGGTATCTCTTGGTGACCAGACTCCTGGGTATGTAACAGGTTAGACTGATGAAAGGGTCCAGTGCCCTAAGCAAGTATCATCTATAATTCTTGACAAAATAGGATTCGGGAAGATTCTGTCCTAGCTTCAACATACAGTTTCATTTTTTAATGTTGATGTATATAATATGCTTATAGGTATTTCATGTTTATACATTAAAACTGCCCTTTATACTTTGTTTAGAGTTAGATCTTTATACTTGGCAAATAAAACATCATTTCATCTAAAAATATGTTTCAGGGTATGACTTTAAAAAAAAAAACAAAACAAAACAGAACCTCTTGTGTTATTTTCAGAGATTATTATTTGTGTTTACAAATCTGATCTTAATTCTGAAATTCCCTTATGCTTGTTTATTCAGAGAGGTAGTACTAATTGAGTGAGTATTATGTCATGTACAGTTAAGTTCTGGAGATACAAAGAGGAGTGATGCCATGATAGCCCTTTCTTATGACGAGAGCTCTGAAACCAGCTAACCAGATGTCAGCTGGTTTCCTATTTTGAAAATTTTCATTTCATTCATTTTAGAACTACCTTCAAAATAAGACATGTGACCTTCCATATCTTAGAAACCTGTTATGCCTTCCTGTAATCTCTGCATTGTCTTTGATGGCTTTGGTAGCATGCACTGAAAATTAACTCTTCGTTTGTTCTAATTGTCAAGATTATAGATGAGCACCTCTGAGTTTACTATGACATTGATTTCTTAGTGACAATGTCCTTCATGAGATAAGGGGGCACTGGACTGATAAGGATTGAGTGGAATGTTTATGAAATCATGGTAGTTTTCAAAAACAAATATTATTTGATCATAGATGTTTAGGTTATTTCTTGAATAGCACAATTTAGATTGAAATTAATAACTTTGCAGTGCCATAGCTCATGTTGGGATTGGTGGTGTAATGTGGTCTCTTAGTAACTATTAATCCAATTTTAGTTTTAAATATTAAATTCTTTACATGGTAGGAATTACAGAAGTCTATCAAAGTTCTTATATATATTCACAAAACAATTGTTTAAAATATAAGATTATTTGTGATTGCAAAAGATGTACAGTCAGGATAGAATGTCACATGGCATGTTGGGACAGTACCATTTTGATCATTGATGAAGGAAACTGATTTACATTTGCTTAACTGCACTTATGTCATAATGCTTATTTTGTCAAAAGAGAACATGCTTTAAGGGACATCAGACTTTTACAAAAGTTTTATTATTATGAAATATTTTTACATAAAAAAGGTGTAAAGAACACCTGTTTGCCTACCCCCCCATTAGATGAAACTACCTAAATAATTACTCATTTGTACACCTGCCTCCCAATAGCTTGTGTCTTTGTGTCTGCCAGGTGACAACTTTTTTTTTTTTTGGCCAGGTGACAGCTTTAACGTCTTATTTATCATTGCCCTAACGTTCAGTTTTTATTACTATTATCTTTTATAACCCTAATGAACTCAAAAGGAAAAATCTTTTTTTTAAACTGGCCTGCTCAGCCTACCCCTGGGGGTAGGGCTAGCACAGCATGTAGTGTTGGGGATTGAACTGTGGTCTCTGTGTTTACCTCAGCTTTCCTAAGCAGGCGCTTTAGACTGCTGAACCTGGCCCAGAAAAACATTTTGAATGTCATTAAACTACATGTTTCTAGTTGAAGCTGTGTAATTTAGAGCACACTTGCATTTACAAGGAGCACACTCCTTCCAGTCATCTTACTTGCCACTTGAGTGCAACTTCATGACATCTTAGGGCAAGTAGTGAATTGTCATTATTTTGTACAGAATTTTCAGTGAGTTTTTATAATTTGAATTATAGAGAACAGTATAAGAATTCAGACATTTAATCTGATTTACTGCCTTAGGTTTGACAATAGTGAGCTCACAGAATAATCATAGTAGGTAATCCTATTAGTTAATTCTCTGAAGTTGCGTATGGCTTTTACTGCTTTAACTAGAATGCCAGCTTGCTTTGCAATGATGAATAGTCTATTTTGTCCTCATTATGTTTGAGTGTGTTTGTTTTTCAAGTTGTACTTTAAGGATAAGTAATGTTCTTTTTTATTTCTGTGCAGATGATCATCTGGTTGGAGAAGATGTTAGATAAAATAATTAGCATTTTCATCATATTTTTGCTAGTAATAGGAACCCTTCTTTTAGCTCTTCTACTGACTGCAAAGGTAATGTACAATAATTATTCTGATAAGTAAATTTGTAATTGTTAGAATTATAGTATGATATGCTTATCTTATAAGTACATGTAATTGAAGTACTTATGATTTGTATTTTACTAATTTTGCCATTACTTTGCTGATATGTCTTCTTTTAAAATATTTTTGTATGTATTTTTATTTGTTGTCTTCAATTCCATAGGAGCAAATGCAGGTAAAAAAGAATGAGGCTTTTAAAAAATATAATCATTATAAGCTGGTCTTACAATTGTAGATCTAGTATCCTATCCCCTAGATTAGAGCCCTTCCTGTCCCCCTCTCCCTTTCCCTCCCTTTCTTTCCTCTTCTCTCCCCCTTACTTCCCCTCTCCCTCCCCCTTCCCCTCCCTTCTCCTTTCTTCCCCATCCCTCCTTTACTCTCCTCTCCTGCCTGCTAACTTCTAACCAAGTCTCACTGTGTTACCCAGGCTAGTCCCTAAAGTCTGAGCTTCAGAGATCTTTCTGCCTCAACCTCTTGAGTAGTTCAGACTATAGGCACACACCACTACCCTTGCTTTTTAATTTTTTTTTAAATTTTATTTATTTATTTTTTTCTTGTTTCAGAACCTTTATTTGTTTTTTTTGTCTTTTTGAGGCAGGGTCTCACTATGCAGTTGAGGCTGGCCTTGAGCTCACTTTTGTAGCCCAGGCTGGTCTCGAACTCGCACCGATCCTCTTGCCTCAGCCTCCCAAGTGCTGGGATTACAGGCGTGAGCCACCACGCCCGGCTTGTTTATTCACTCATTTTTATGGCTGGCTCAGCCCGCCCCGAGGGCGGGGCTGGCGCAGCATGTGGTGCCGGGATCGAGCTGAGGTCCCTGAAGCTGCCCAAGCTTTCCCAAGCAGGCGCTTTAGACCACTGAGCCATCCCACTGGGCCCCTGCCCTTGCTTTTAAAACTTGTTTAGCTCCTTCTTTTCCTCTCTTCCTGGTCTTTATGCTTATATACTGTAGGATCTGTAGTTCTTGTGTTCCAGGTTACATTGGGTATCTTTTCATCTCATCAAAGAAAATCATTCCTGAAAACACAGCAAAAATTTTGTTGTTATGGTAATATCTACCGTTTATTGACTTTAGATTGGTTTTGGCAATACTGGGAATCAGACCTCTGGCCTTGAACATTGTAGGCAAGCGTTGACACCACTGAGCTGAACTCTCAGCTGGTGTTCCTGAAGGTGGTGTTTTGTTTGTTGTGAGACAGGGCTTTTCTCTGTACATAGTTCAGGCTGGCCTTAAACTCACAGGAATCCTCCTGAGTGTTAGGATTTTAGGCATGCACCACCACACCCAGCTGAATACATTTTTTGATACAGCAGAATATTTAAAAAAATTTTTTTTTGTTTGTTTGTTTTTGTCTTTTTGAGTCAGGGTCTTGTTATGCAGTTCAGGCTGGCCTTGAGCTCACTTTTGTAGCCCAGACTGGTCTTGAACTCCCAGGGATCCTCCTGCCTCAGCCTCCCAAGTGCTGGGATTACAGGCGTGCACCACCACGCCCGGCAGAATATTTAAATTTGAAATGGCTCCATTTATCTGTTTCGCTCTCATGCCTGGGCTCCGGGTGTCCTAGTTGTGAAGCCATTGCCTCATCCAGCAGGAGATGAGCAGACCCTTGGAAATTTGTGGGCCAGTGTCAAATGCACGAATAGGCATAGATGTAGTTGGCATCCCTGAGATGATGAGGAAAGAAAAAGGTAGAAACAAATATTGATGAAAGAAATGAGTGAAAACGTCTCATGTTTGGCAAACTATATTAATAGATGTAAGAATTTAAGCAAATTCTCAGGAGAGTATAAACCAGTAAAACAAAAAGCCGTGCCTAAGCACATGTTAGTGTAACTGCTCAAAGCTACAGATAGAGAAGAAGCCACATCTTATACAAGGGAGCAGAAATGTAATTTGGCATTTTTCATATTCAACAGTGAATGCCAAAAGACAGTGGAACAGCATTCTAAAATCTTAGAAAAGGAAACTTGTCAGCCAGTAATTTTGTATTCAGTGAAACTATTATTTGAAAGAAAAGGTAAGATAAAAACAATTGTAAGTAAACCAAAGCAGAATTTTTGGTATTATACCTGCACTGTAAGGAATTCTAAAGGAATTCCTTCAGCTCAGAAAGAAGTGACTCTAGAGTAATAAAGAGCATTTGATGAACATGTAGATCAATATGAAAGTCTTTTAATTCAAACCATATGATTTTAAGGAAAAATTACAACACTCAATTGTACTTACATATAATTTTTTTTTTTTTTCATTTTATCATTTTCTGTATTTGGTGTAGGATTTTACTGTGCAGCTTGGATTCAGAGTGACCCTCCTGTTTTCAGCCTCCCCAGTGCTGGGATTACAGGTGTGCACCACCGTGCCTGGGGTTGGGGCCAGCACAATGTGTGGGACTGGGAATCGAACCCTGATCCCTGCTCATGCCAAAGCAGGTGCGTGGTCCACTGAGCTATCTCGCTGGCCCCTTTTACTATATATATATATATATATATATATATATATATATATATATATATACACACACACACACACATATATATATATATGTATATATATGTATATGTATATATATATATACACACACATACATACACACACACATATACATACAGAAAGGTTGGAAGCTACTACTATGTAGTTATTTTAAATTTTTGTGAATATCAGTATTAGCTTGAGGTAAAATGTGATAAATTAGAAATGTAAGGTGAGTGTGTAGTGTGTGCTTCTAATGGCAGCACTCTGGGAGGCTGAGACAAGCAGATCACAAGGTTGGTTTCAGCCTAGGCAATTGAGTGACTCAGCAAGGCTCTGCCTCAGTCAGTCTATCAGTTAATCGGTAGAACTGAGTATGTAGCTCTGTGTGAGTCATGTCCACATGTGGGGAAATAAAGTTTTAGATAAGTTAAATGTTAACCACTAGATGATGAAAAGTTTAGGAGAACTGAAGTGGTACAGTGAAAGAAACTTGCTGTACACAAAGGAAGACACTAAAGGAGGGAGATGATAGGAAGCAGCTAAATACTCCATTCAAAAGACAGAGATTGGCTCTTCCTGTGAGCCGTCTGAGGTGTCCTGTGAAAATGGTTTACTACTCTCTCCACCCAGAAACATCACAAAATCATGTAAATCAAGAGGCTCAAATCTTCGCATTGAAGAACATGCTTAAAATTGCCCAGGTCATCAAGGATATACATATCTGAAAGGCCACCAAGTACCTGAAGGATATCACGTTAAAGAAGCAGTGTGTGCCATTCCAGCTGCGTTACAATGGTGGAGTTGGTAGGTGTGCCCAGGCCAAACAGTGGGGCTGGACTCAGGGTCGGTGGCCCAAAAAGACTGCTGAATTTTTGCTGCACGTGCTTAAAAATGCAGAGAGTAATGCTGAACTTAAGGGTTTAGATGTAGATTCTCTGGTTATTGAACATATCCAGGTGAACAAAGCACCCCAAGATGTGCCGCCATACTTACAGAGCTCATGGCCAGATTAACCCATGCATGAGCTCCCCCTGCCATATTGAGATGATCCTTACTGAAAAGGAACAAATTGTTCCTAAACCAGAGGAAGAGGTTGCACAGAAGAAAAAGATATCCCAGAAGAAACTAAAGAAACAAAAACTTATGGCACGGGAATAAATTAAGCATAAAATAAATGCAAATAAAATTTAAAAATAAAAGAGACTGTCAGACTGACTATAAAAATAAAGTTGGGAAACTAAATGGTATCTATGAGCAACAAAGGATATGGTATGATTATATTAATGTCCTACAATTCTAGTTTAAAATAATTACTACAGAAAACTAAGGTCTTCTCATAGTAAGTGTTAATACTGCATTACAATATTATTGTAAACATGCTCCTAAATAGTGCTACAGTATACTTCAAATATTCAGAATTAAAAGAAGAAACAGAAAAATACCTGTTTAAAGGTCAGTGTTACTCTTGTAATAATTGAGAGAATAAATCAAAAATCAATGAGCATTTAAAACTTTTAACGAGGCCCTGCCAGATGGCTCAGTGGTCTAAAGCACCTGCTGCTTGGAAAAGTTTGGGCGGCTTGAGGGACTGTGGTTTAATCCCTGGCACCACATGCTGCGCTAGCCCTGCCCTCGGGGTGGGCTGAGCTGGCCATAAAAAAATGAGTGAATAAACAAACAAAAGGTTCTAAAACAAGAAAAAAAATAAATAAAATAAAAAAATTCTTTAAAAAAATAAAAACTTTTAAAAATACTGTCATCACCCTCGTCTAATTGCCAATCAAGTTACATTTAAGTAAACGTGGAAGACTTGCCAGGGTAAACCGTATGCTCAATAAATTTGGAAGTAATGAAGTTATAAAGCATGTTGTATAATACAATAGAATTAGAGATTGATCCTAACAGTAGTAAGAGAAATGCCCAAGTACTCAGAAATTAAACAACATGTAGATAATTTTCTGTCAAAAATAAGTTTCAGGGGAAATAAGAGAAATACTTTGAAATGGATACAAATGAACCACTGCATATCAAAATTTGTATTTTTTTTTTTTTTTGCATATCAAAATTTAAAAGGTTCTTACAGAGCAGTGTTTGGAAGAGAATTTATGGCATTGCACAAGATCTGAAGAAGCTAGCAAAAAAAATAAACTAAATGGGAAGAAAAATCAAATTCAGGTCAGTGAAGTTGGAAGTAGAAAAAGAAAAAAATCATTAAAAATATTTTCTTAAAAAATATGAAGTACAAGCCGGGCGTGGTGGCGCACGCCTGTAATCCCAGCACTTGGGAGGCTGAGGCAGGAGGATTGCTGGGAGTTTGAGACTAGCCTGGGCTACAAAAGTAAGCTCAAAGCCAGCCTGAACTGCACAGTGAGACCCTGTCTCAAAAAGACAAAAAAAAAAAAAAAAACACCTCAGCCTGAAGGGTCTGGCACTCTCTTCCCTCAGAGGCCTGTGGGAAGGTAGGAAAATAGAGCCCCTGAAAAAAAAAAAAAAAGAAAGAAAAAGAAGTACAAATAATGTTTAACCAGATTGATGAAAAGATAGTGTAAAGGATAAAAGAGGAGATCTCCTAGCTCTTAAAGGGTAGTACAGGGCTTATTGATCTTAAAAGGATAATACAGGAAGATGGACAATGGGACATGCCTGAAATTTTAGCATTCTAAAGGCTGAGGTAGGAGGAATGAGTTTGAAGCCAACCTGGGTTACATAGTGAGATTGTCATTATTATTATTTTGTGGTACTGAGGATTGAATTTGAGCCCTTGTGCTTGTGAGGAATGTGTTTATGCCACTGAATTCTATACCCAGCCTGTGAGATTGTCTTTTAAAAAAATAGACAAAAGGGGAATTCAGTATTTTAAACAAATTATGTCCATTAAATTTGATAATTTTGATTAAACAGAAAAGTTTCTTATAAAGAAAAAATAGTAGAAATGTGAGAATTGGAAAAAATTTAAATTCTTTATTCAAACATGTTGTAGAACATAATAATTTCATTTGTTTGAGGGAAGTGGACCATAGCCCCTCGCCCTTCCCCAGGATCTATCCCCACCTCCAAAAAGCCTACAGATACATGTTTCCTGCCAACTGTCCTTTATCGTCTTTAAATTATTTATTTTTGGGTTTCTCATATAGAGAAAAGTTGTGATAATTAACTTTCTGTGTCTAGTTAAAGAAATAGAACAGATGAATGGTTTTGTATCAAGAAAATGATTTGAATTAATGTGAGAATTTTCAAGTGTAGAAGAGTTTAGGCCCAAGTGGTTTCACTGATGGGTTTTATCAGGCATAGAGTAAAGAAATGTTACCTGTCATACCTGACCTTTTTCAGATTTGTTTTTTTTTTAACGGAAGGGTCTACAGTGTGTTCAGGGTCTCACTACTAGATAAGACTCAGTGATCTGCCTGTTTACAGCTTCCCAAGAGCTGGGATTACAGGCGCATGCCACCACATCCAGTCTCAGTTGCTGTCTCAGCTTGTCTGAGGGCAGGGTTGGGGCCAGCATGGCTAGCCCAGGAATCAAACCCCAGGCCCTTGCACCTGCTTGCAGGTGCTTAAATCCGATGAGCTATTTGGCCAGCCCTACAGCCTTTTTTGTAGAGTGGAGGAAGAAGGAGCACTTCCTAGCTTACCTTGAGTCTTTCATTGCCCAGATACCATTCATTAGTGGAAAGAAAGCTATGGACGGACACAAACCCTTAACAAATGCTAACAAATGTAATCCAGAGATACATATGAAGGGTGATAAACCATAACTACATGGGGTTGATTTCAGGAATGCAAAGTTGGATTAACTTGAGAGACAATTGATGTTAACTATCCCAAATCCAGTTACTCACCATCATTACCACCAGTGGCCTGCTCACATCTGTCCCAGTCCCTTGATGAAGCTATTGCAGTACTCTCCTAGCTGATTTTCCTGCTTCACTGTTCTCAATACATCATTCAAATTTACTTTCAAAACTCAGGAAACATGTCATTTATAAGCTTAAATCTCTCTGCAGTTTCCAAATCTCACAAAGTGAAAGACAGATTTTTTCACAAGAACCTGTAGGGCTTGTTTGGTCTGGCTTTTTTTAAGGCATTCTTTGCCTTAAAGTTTGAGTTACTGTTTTTCCATTATTTCTGAAATCCTTTTGTTTTCCTCTTGGAATTGCAACTGGGTGTGTGTGTGTGTTTCTCTACTTTCTCTAGGTCCTGTGAGGTTGGAACTGGGTTGGAGTGACTGTGGGTGTCTGTACCTTGTTAGGATATCCTCCCTTCTGTTCTGTCATTTGTGTGTGATTTGTACTAGTGGGTTTTTTTGTTTGTTTGTTTTGGTTGGGGTTTTTTTTTTTTTTTTTTTTTGATTATTTGGTTAACATCATGCCCATTCCTTAATGTTTATGTTATTTCTGCCAATTCCTTCCATATTCTAGATCTTTCCCTGAACAAAAGGCAGGTGTCAGTGAGAGATGGGGTGGGATCAGTCTGTCCCTGTTGATCTCTTTCCACCGATTTAGCCATCTCTCCCTTGCTGTGGTTTCCATTTTTCTTCAGTCACAAAAAGACAAAGATATGGTTTTCTTTCTATAGATTTGCTGTTACATGTTTATTATAGGAATTTGTCAGCTTAGACCTCTTTATTGTGCTCCAGAATGTTTGTTTCTTTACTTGATGTTCTGCTCCAGATAGCATCAAATTATGCTTTTCTTACTAAGATGTAGGCAAACCTTTTCCCCCCCCAGTATAGTTTCTTCCTTTTTTTACTCCTTTCATTTTGCTGGTTATTATGGAAGGCCAAGTCAGAGGTGTAGTTTGAAGAGTTTTTTTGTACTCAAAAATCTTTCAGTCATTTTCTTGCCTATATATCTTAGCCTAGAGTATATGAGTTCTGATGTTTGTATTGCATGCATATATACATGTGTAATATGTATATGTAAGACCTATGTGCTTATATATAGTTAAGTGTTCATACATATATATGTGCTAAGTGTTTATATGCATGTTTTTTTAATTTTAATTTTTAATTTAATTTTATTATTATTATTTTTTCTTAACCAAATTGTTCAGCTTCCTAAATAATAATGTGCTTGCTATTTCTCATACATTTAGCAACTTTTGGGTGCTTGTTTCTAAGTTAATTCTAACCAAGATGCATAATTATTTAATTCTAAAAGCATTTTTCCAGTAATACAGTAAAAAATAAGTTTTAAATTAGGTTACTGAGATCCTTTTCTCTCTTTGTCCATCATACAGGTACATCAAGAAAGCGTACACATGATTGAAGTCACAAGTAATCTGATTAATGAAACTCTGGCAAATCATCCTGAGTGGGCAAAGTAAGAATATTGTTTTGAAAAAGAGTAGAGATGGATGACCTAGTTTTAGTGTCTGCTTGCATTAAGTGTTCTTCATTAATACAAGTGTATTGGACAATAAAAGACAGGCTTTTATTAAAGCTTTGATAAGCAATGTGATTTTTGTCAGAGTGGCATATAATATTGGGGAAAGGGAGAGGGCAGTGCTTACGATGTTAGGAACAATGCATAGTAAATGATAATCAGGCACCTCCTGTCTCTCAGTGACTGAGGTAGATTGAAGGCATGACCCCATTTACAAATGAGGGAGCAGGATCATAGGTTAAGGGATATAGGATAACAACTCACCACCAGGAATATTCTGTTATAACTGTGGCTCTTCAACTTTCTGTACAATGCCAGACATATTCCCATTTGTATTATTTTTGTGGAGAGGGCAGGCAAACTGGCTCAGGACCAAATCCAGTCACCTGATTTTGTAAGTAAAGTTGTATTAGAGCATAGCTGTATTTATTCATTTACTCATCTGTAGCTGATCCTGGACTGCAAGGGCAGTTAGAATTGGGTAGTTGTGACACAGAGTATATGTTCTGAAAATATTTATTCTCTATCTTTCTACAGAAGTTAGCTAAAGCTTGGTTGAAGAATCTCTGTGTACTTGTTTAATTTGCCTTTTGTAAGAAGGGTTTTAGGTCTTTGTGAATAGTGTTGAACAGAATTGTGCTGTTTGGGCCGGAAAGATAGCTCAGTGGTCTAAAGCACTTGCTTAGGCTAGGTTACGCAACCGCAGGGATCGTGGTTCAATCTTCAGCACCACTAGCGGCATCAGCCCCATCCCCCCAGAGCAGGCTGAGCCGGCCATAATATAAATAAAGTTGTTTTTTTTTTTAAAGAACTGTGCTGTTTATCTTACTGTATACTTGATGACAAATGATATGGCCTACTTCTTTTCCTTTTTAATTAGTCACTAGGTAGTTACCAGCTGATTTTAGGATTATACATTGGTTGAAGTTGATTTCTTTGTTTTTTAATAGTATTGGGGCTAACCCCACAGCCTTGTACATGCTAGTCAGGCATTCTACCACTGAGCCACATTGTCAACCTTGACTTCCTCTTTCTATTAATAAATCCTGCTTGAAATACTACTCAAATTTGGTTTATAATTTTTGTACCAGGAAAAAAAAAAAAAAGATGTATTGGGGCCAGGGATATAGCTCAATTGCAAAGCACCTGCCTGGCAAGCACGACGTCATGAGTTCAATTCCTAGCGCCTAAGAAAGAAAAAAAAAAAAAAAAAAAAAAAAAAAAAAAAAAAAAATATATATATATATATATATATATATATATATATATATACACACACACACACACATATATGTGTGTGTGTATGTGTGTATGTGATTGTAGTAACCAGCTGTGCAGTGTCAAAGTAAACTCTGGGATAAATTGATAGTGAATTGGGGGTTGAGGAATCATAAGAAACCTGGGCTGGAACTTTGGTAGTGGAATGCTTAGAATGCATAGAGAGATTCCTGGGTGTGTGCTCTCTGGATCACCTCTAGTCTTTAAGGCTGAGAAAAAAGTAATAGGTTGGCAAGGTAGAATGAGAATGAGCTATAAGGAAAGCAAGAGGAAAACTAGGGGGAGAAGACAAGTACATTCTAATGCTGTAGAGAGGCTAGGAGTGTAGCTCACTGGAAGAAAACAGCCTAAAACCCGGGCTTCAATTCCTAGCTCCATGTGTGTGCACTTGACAAAATAAGTTGGATTTAGTGACTGCCAGGGCCGTCCACTTAATTGGTGGGGCAGAACCCATTTAGGTTGCATTGTATTGAGAAATTGTTGGGAAGTGAGGAAGTGGGGAAAGAGAAAGTGAAGTATGGAGTGTTCATTTTCATTTTTGTCAATGAAAAAGTAACGGGGGTGGTGGAAAGTGTGCTGCAGATTTTTATAACTTAAGGCGGAGGAAGGGTGTATACAGATTGATAGGAAAGAATTGGGAGACTAGAAAGAACTGAAAATATGACAACCAAGGGATACCTAGTGCATTTATTTGAGGTTGGAATGTTAAGAGTCATGGTACAAACTGAGGAAAATAAGCTAGAATGAATGTAAATATTGTGAGTGTAGTGGGAAGGGATTGGGAAAGAGGGGCCAATATGCCTTTGGAGTAGAAAGTGAGACCTTCTGCTGTCTGCCTGTTTAAAACATAATATATTTTGAAATGAGAACGAGGAAAAGGAGGAGGCTGTGTCTGCCAGCAGTTATATTTTAGGAAGAAGCCACAGAGAGTCCAGGCAGGTGGATGGAGCCTTTTACAGTATGGCAGACCTTTAGATATTGTCTTCTATAGCTCAGTCTTGGCCTCATATCCAAAGGATTCTTTGTCTTTGCTGGTCATTCTTGTTGAGCAGAAATAAATATGAACTCTTCCATGCTGGTTTTGAATTGTAAAGCACCATTTCTGCTGTTTTGAGGGCATACAATATTTCAGTAGCTTGAGAGACCACATTGTTATGGGTAAATGTTTTGTTCACTTGGTTTAAATTTTTTTTTTTTTTTTAGAATTTTATTTATTTATTTTTTCTTGTTTCAGAACTTTTGTTTGTTTATTTTTATGGCCGGCTCAGCCTGCCCTGAGGGCAGGGCTGGCACAGCATGTGGTGCCGGGGATTGAACCGCGGTCCCTGTAGCCACCTGCAGGCACTTTAGACCACTAGGCCATCCTGCCGGGCCCCTGGTTTAAATTTTGAAGTAATTATGGATTCATGTATGCTTATAAGACATGCACAGAGGGGCTCCATGTATTCATCTAACCTCTTCCTGTGTTTTCATCTTGTATAACTAATTCAGTAACAAAACTAGGAAATCTACACGGGTATAACAGGCCATTTTTCATGCATTGTGTTCCCTGTAATGTTATGTGTAGTTTTGTGTAAGCCATCAATACACACAATTTATAGAACTACATCACACAACTCATCGTTCCATCTTTTTTTTTAACTTTATTCATGTCGTGGTTGGCTCAGCCTGCCCTGGAGGTGGGGCTAGTGCAGCATGTGGTGCCAGGATCAAACTATGGTCCCTGTGGTTGCCTAAGCTTTCCTAAGTAGGTGCTTTAGACCATTGAACTATTTCGCTGGCCCTCATTGTTCCCATCTTTTACATCTGTATTACCCTCTGTTCTCCTGTAGTTATCTTTAGAAGGATTTTTTTTTTTTTTTTTTTTTTTGCTAGTTCAGGCTGCCTTAGGGTGGGTCTGGTGCAGCTTATGGAGCTGGGGATCGAACTGTGGTCCCCTGCACCTGACTGCATTTGCACAAGCAGTGCTTTAAACCACTGAGCTATCTGGTAAGTCCCTCTTGTAGTATCTTTAATCCTAATTAACCACTAATCTGTTGTTTTAAGAATGATGTAGAAATTAATTATGAAGTATGCAGCTTTTTGAGATTTTTTTGGTCGCTTGGCATAATTCCCTTAAAATCTGTCCAAGATGTATATATTAATACTTTGTTCCTTTATATTCATGAGTAATGTGTGCAGGGAGATTAAAAGCTAGACTTTGGAAATGCGAAGAAGGTCTGATCCTTCAGCAGAGTGGTGGGGATGGGAGTAGAAACAGGGGTGGGCATGGAGTAAGGAGAGTGGTTCCTACACTTGCAGTGGGTTTCTGTTGTGAGGAAGGCAGTAGATCTTAGGGAAATTCATATGTCCAATTCTAGTTGGGGAGGTAGTTACCTACAGGTGAGTCAATGTAATTGCTTCTGACTGGGTGCATATTCTATGTGGCCCATATGGGACTGGACTCCCTGTGATGGGCTTGGGAAGCCTGTGTAGTTGGAGCACATTCCTCATTCTCTGCCAGTAGTCATGTGACTCAGGATGCTGACTGGAGCATTTCTTTGCCCAGTTTGTCACAATGTGTATGCTCTGAGTGTCATTGTGGAGTGTAATCCATGACCTTTGCTGATCCATGCTTTGCTGAGTTTTCAAACTGCAGCTTGAAGTAGGAGTGTGGGTACCTGTTATACATGTGGATTGTGGGGCTCACCTGAGAGATGCAGTTTTGTAGATGAGAAGAGGGGCTGGGGTGTCCTACAGAAGTTTGTAAATAAGCACCTTAAGAGGTGCATAGAGTCAGGGAGATAGATTAGTAGATAGAATAAGCGCTTGCCAGGCAAGCAAGTTCAGTCCCCTTATTCTTATCTAGGAGAGTGCTGATTGTCTAGAGCTCCCTTTCTAGTTTATGCTCACTAGTGTCAAGCCTTGTGCTCCATCTCAGGACTGTCATTAGGAGATGGGACTAAAATGGTGTTGACTCCTGCCCTTACCTGTATGAAACCCGGTGGACCAAACTAAGTTATTTTTAATCAGGGCTGTTTTCTTGACAGGCCTTATGATAATAGACATTAACTTTTACTCAGGAAAGAGAGGGTAGGCAAGTCCAAATTGTGTAGGGACTTGCTTTCTGCTGAGATGTCCCTTGACTGAGTGCTAATAACAGGCTGAACACTTGTGTGGCTGTGATGGTGTCAGATTGAGGCGGAACAAACCCATCTATCCTAGCCTAGGTTACTCAGGTGTTTCTGGCCCTGTGCCTCATTGCAGAGAGGTTAGGATTGAGTAGATGTCTTGTGGCAAATATTTCATCTAATACTTTTAGTTAGGACCCCTGTATAAATATGTTCACAGATAGTTTTCACAGCAGCCAGAACATCTTTTCCCAGACTATTAGATGTTTGTCAGTCATTAAAGATCTATCCAGATGCCTTTGCAAATCCCCACATTTTTGAGAAGCACAATACAGTATATAATTTCCAACAAAAATATAGTACCATGTAATTGAAAATATTCAATAACCCCTCAAGCCACAAATGAATGTAATGACTAGAATAATTTAAAAAGCTTCCACTATACTCTGGTTTCTCTTCAGATCGTATAAATCTTTCGCCTTTTACTAAAAAGCTTCCACTGTCTCCCAAGTCATGTTTTCTGTTTAAAGGTCCAACATTCTTCTTTATACCCTTATGCTGTAAAATCATTAGAGCCGTGGACCATACGTGAGAACTTTGTCCTGGATGCCAAATACTCCTATTATCCCAGAACCACTTCTCCTGGTGCTACATGGGCTGGTGACCCAGGACATACATGGATAGAGAAACCAGGCAGAGTAGAATGAAAGTGAGGCTGTGGGGACAGTGGTTCTAAATGCTTAGGGTAGAATGTCTGCTTAGCCCCAGACATCAAGGATTCCTTCTTGCTATGCATTTGTGTCTACATTAATGACTGGTCAACAGTTTGTTTACATTGTGTAAATGTATCAAGTTCATGACATTATTGAAACAATACATTAAAAATACACTTTTTTTTTTTCACTTTTTTTCCTGCTTAAATTAGTTGGCTTCCTGAGGCGCAGGTAGTCCAAAGAGCACTAAATTCTGCAGCTAACAATGTGTATCAGTATGGACGAGAATGGATAACCCACAAGGTAAGGGAGGAGCCTTTCTTAGGGCTTTCTCTTTATAGGTAGGGTTTCTTGCCTTGGAAAAGCATGAATAGAGGTTCTGTTTGGAACAATTTCAAGTTTTGAAATAATTTTAAGTAACATACAATGAAATTACACCTTTTTGGTAGTCACACTGAATAATGTAAGTTGCCTAAATAGTCTGAGAGCTAGTCGTTTATTTTGGTTCCAAGGTACATGTGATTCTGTATTTGTGATTAGGACAGAACAATTACTAAGCTTGCATGGTTTAATAAGCCTTTGTGAAGAAAGAAAAAGGTATTAATGCATATTAAATCCTCTTATCTGCTGGTACTGTGCTTGGCGGTTTCCAGTTAGTCTCATTTAATTTTTCTAAGAAAGCTTTAATAGTGTGAGTTATTTTCCCTACCATACAGATGATGAAATGTCCCCAGTGGCCATGTAAATAGGCTTCAAACTGATGACCAGTTCTAAGTCCTGCTTCTTTCTATTGTAGTGTGCTGGGAGTGTGTGCCTGGAACTAGAGTAAGGGCTCTCATGTGGCTCTTGAGGTAAACCCGGTCAGGCAAGAGTGTATTTCAAGAAGGGCATTTTATGAGTGAAGATAAAAGGAAAGGAATGTGCCTTGGCTGCAGAGGAAGGAGCTTTGGGAAGGATAAGTGAGTATAGGGAAAAAGTCACAGTTATCAGAGCTGAAAGATAAATCTCCACACTGTGGATATGGGTATCCTTTTTAAAAGCCCCAGTCTTGCCCATAAGAATAAAGGTGAATTTCACTTGTAATATGCTGAATTTTGATTATGCGTATTGACAAGATTTGGTGAAATGAGACTTGTGCCCAGAAAATTCTGAATATGGAATTGCTTGTTTAAAAAAAAAAAAACAAAAACAAGTCCCTACCTGCCCCAAATGGCAGAAGTTATACAGTATATATGTACAAAAAGTGATCTTCTAACCTAAGGGTGGAGTCATAGTCAAAAGTCAAGAGAAAGGTGTGTTACTGATTCTTTTGGGTCTATCCCAAATAACTTAATCAGTTCTCATGCATCAGGTTTTAAAAATACCTGTTTATTGAGTAAGTGAAAAATAAATATATGGATACAGTTCTCACATCTGTTATAGAAGAAAGATTTAGTCATTGTAGAAATAAACTTGCTGAAAGAAAAAATAATTTATTCTTGTTTTATATTTGAGGAAGAGTTTTATATTATAGAATTCTTAGAGGAACAAGATATAGAAAGTGAATTTGGTTTCTTTTTTTATTTTTTCTGCCTTTTTTTTTTTTTTTTTCTTCAGAACTGGGGATTGAACTCAGGCCCTTGTGCTTATCAGACAAATGCTTATTCTACTGAGCTATCTCCTCAGCCCCTAGAAAATGAATTTGGGATGGCTAGAGAAATCCACCTTAGATTTTAAAATGTAGATCTGTAATTATGTAGAGAGATTTTTTGTTGAAGATTATAGAAACAACCAGGCACAGTGGCACATGCCTGTCATTCCAGCACTCTGGTGGCTGAGGCAAGAGGATCACTGCAAGGTCACTGCCAGCTTAAAATAGTGAAACCATCCCCCCAAAAATAAGAAATAAAAAATATTGTAGAATGAAAGAGAACCAAAAAGGGGTGGGCATTGATACCAAAATTATAAAATACATGTGATCCTGATTTAGTAGACAAAGATAATATCTAAAAAACAATGATTAAGTGTTTATCAGCAGATAGGTGGATGAATCATGAATCAAAAGTGGTAAATTTATAAAGTGGACAACGTTAACCAAATAAAGGAATGGAATATTGACAAATGTTGGAAGATGTTCAAGATTAATCTTTAAAACGCCATGATGAGTGAAAGAAAGTCAAGAAAGGCCATATGTTTATGATTCTGCTTATACAGAAGATCCAGAAGAGGCAAACCCAGAGTCAGAGAACAGAGTGGATTTTAGAAATAAGGGATTCTGGAGGGGAAGGAACTGATTGTTAATTGACTTAACTATTATGTAATGAAACTATTTTAAAATTAATTGTAATAATGGTTATATATTGTGAATATATTAAAAACCATTGAGTTATATACTTATCTGTGTGAATTATTAAGTGTGTAAGTTACATCACAATGAAATGGTTTTTAAAAAGAACCGATTGAGTAGCAGGGCGTGGTGGCACACGCCTATAATCCCAGCACTCGGGAGGCTGAGGCAGGAGGATTGGTGCGAGTTCGAGACCAGCCTGGGCTACAAAAGTGAGCTCATGGGCTGCCTGAACTGCGTAGCGAGACCCTGTCTAAAAAAAAAAAAGACCCAAAAAATAAATAAATAAATAAAAAGAGCCGATTGAAACTCGAGTTTTAACTTTGTAATGAATCTCAGATCTTATCTGGCTAAGCATCATGTAAGAATTGGGATGTAAAAGCTAATGTTTAGAGAGAGCTACAGCTAGGAAAGAATGTCATGCCCAGAAAAAGAGTATTCTGGGCTGGAAGATAGCTGAGTGGTCTAATCACCTGCCTGGCAAGCACAAGGACCAGAGTTCTATACCTGGTACAACATGTACCAACGCAGGCATGCTGTGCCAGCTGCTGAAACTAGGTTTGGTGGTGCATGACTATAATCTGAGTACTGGGGAGGCTGAGACAGAATGATCACTAGGAGTTCAAGCTGTGTAGTGAGATCCTGTACTACATAAGTGAATAAACAAATGATTTAAAAAAAATAAAAGTGTTCTGAGGTGTGCTTAGGTGAGGGTGAACAGTGTTTGGCTGTTCCAGCCTACTTGGTCAGACTTGTCTCCTGTGCCCCTTCATATTGTTTGAGTTCTGTATATTCCTTCTGTTAACTTTCCCCATGTAGCATCCTTGCTCAAGCTTTTGTTTGGCATCCTTCTGTTTCTTTGATACAAATCTCTAAAATTTGTATCTGGAAATGCTGCCTTAGAATAGCAAGAAAATAAATAATGTGGGGCCTGGCAGGATGGCTCAGTGGTCTAAAGCGTCTGCTTGGGAAAGCTTGGGTGGCTTCAGGAACCGAGGTTGGATCCCCGGCACCACATGCTGCGCCAGCCCTGCCCTCGGGGCGGGCTGAGCCAGCCATAAAAATGAGTGAATAAACAAAGATTCTGAAACAAGAAAAAAATAAATAAATTAAATAAATAAATAAATTAAAAATAAAATAAATAATGTGCCTTCTCTGTCCTTTCTGCCATGACCTGATAGAGAAAATGCCAGCCAGTCCATAACCATGCTAGTTACTGTGCTAAGGGTTGAGGAAAGTAGTGGTGAGGAGAAAATAGCTAAGAGTATGAAGAAAAAATGATTTCAGATGCTAACAAGTTCTGTGCACAGAGTAATGTGGTACAGAGTGATTTGGAATGGTGTAAAACTGGCTAAAATGTCCAGAAAAGAATTCTGAAGTGACTTTTCCACAAGGACTTGCATGATGAGGTCCAGTTGGTGACAGTCTGGGCAAAGAATGTGTCAAACTGAGAGCAGAGAGAAATCAAAGATTCTGAGGTGGTAACAAGCTTGGTTGAGGACAGAAGGCCAGCAAGGAGGCCTGTGTGGTTGGAGCAGGGAATGAGCCATGGCAAGATGTTGGGATTCTGTTTCAGTAGGTGAAGCATTACATAGATGTGCCAAGGATATGCCCTGAGTTTTGGTTGCTTCGAAGGGAAAGGATCAAGAGCAGGAGGCAGGAGGGCAGATAGGGTATTCTGATGGCCCATGTGAGAAATACTGGTGCCTTGGACCAGCCCCTAATGGACATTGATATTGAGAAACATGGTCAGATTTGGGATCTATTTTTGATGTTAACAGAAGTTACTTACAGACGAGATGTGAAGTATGAAAGAAGGAAATTTTGGTTTGCTCAACTAGAATGGTAGTTGTGATGAAAAAGACATGGAAGTGAATGGTGGCATACATGTCATAACTAAGTCAGTAGTTCTGTTGGAGGCATATTCAGTTTGAGATGCCTGTTAAATAGAGCTGCTACGAAAGCAACTATACATGCCCAGCTGCAGCTTTAGGGGAATAGGTGGTGACATGAAATTTATCACATCATATTATGGGATTGGATGACATGGTGTTTGTTAGTTATAGCTGATGTTTCTATAGCTGATATAACAAAGTACCACAGAATTGGTGGCTTGAACAACACAAGTTTATCTTCTCACAATTCTAGAGACTTAGAAGTCTGAGATCAAATTGTTGGCAGGATTGAGTTTTACCGAGACTTCCCTTCCTGGCTTCTAGATGGTTGCTGTCTTCCTTGGTCTTCCCTGTGTATCCTGATCTCAGATAAAGATACCAGTTACATTAATTAGGATTCATACTAATAAACTTTTTAAACCATAGACCCTGTCTGAGGTATTAGTGATTAGGACTTTAGTATGTGAATAAGGTGGGTATAGTACAGGCCAAAATATGGCTTAAGGAGAAAGAAAATACAACTAGAAGACAACCAAAGAGGACTGGGGATTATGACTTACTGGCAGAGCACTTGCTTAATATGCCCCAGTCCCTGTCACTTTCTCCTTCAAAAGAGAGACAAACAGAGACAGAGAGAACCAAAGGTAGACCTTTGGAGGGCTTAGCTTATTTTGAACATCTAAAGCCAGACAGTTGACTGGTACTTCTGAAGTAGAAGAAAAGCCAACCTGTGTGTGACATAGAAGTTTAGAGAAGAAAATGTATCAAGACTTGGGTAGTGGGATTAAAGAAAAACAGGCTGTTCCATTTCTGTTTGGATAGGTGTTGGGGAGATAAAAGAGAGCAAGTGCAGGAGACACAGAGATTAGGAGTCTGCTACAAATACAAGTTTACAGCGGGAGAGGATGAGGAGAACCATGCAGTAAAACATCTATAAGAATCAGGGCAGAAGGCTGGGCGTGGTGGTGCACACCTGTAATCCCAGCACTTGGGAGGCTGAGGCTGGAGGATTGGTGCAAGTTTGAGACCAGCCTGGGCTACCAAAGTTTGCGGAATGAGAGATGTTGCCTTCACACGTGGACTGGGGGCAATAATATCCTCAAGTTAAAAGAAGGGCTCTCTTCTCCTTTAAGCCATAGGAAGCAAACCCCATAGAGCAGGAGAAATCCTCTGAAAAAAGGAACTTGTAAATTTCCACCGAACAGCATAGCATCTGCAATTTAAATGTCAAATGTGGTCATTCATTATTTCTAAGGGAATGTAATTCTATGTAGGCAATTCTAAAAGTAAACTTTTTCTTAATTTCCTGGTTTCAGTGATTCTGTAATGTGTAGCTCAGTGATAGGCACAGATAGACAAAGTGTTTCTTTTTTTTTTTTTGGTGGCACCAGGGATTGAACTCAGGACCTTGTGCTTGCCAGGCATGCTCTTATTCTACTGTGCTATCTCCCCAACCCAGACAAAGTGTTTCTGTGGGATCATTTTAGCATGGGCGTTTTCGTAATAAAAAAAAAAGAAAAATAAAATAAAAGAAAAGAAAGACTTGGGTAGCTGCAGCAGTGTTGCTGGGGATTCAAGCAGGATGGGTAAGCAGACAGTTGCTCCCTGACTTTTATCCCCTTTCTGGACACCAGCTTAGTTATCTTTTTTCAGATGGCTCTCAAGAGGCACCGTGACTGCGCCTGTTGCTTTCTTGCCTTTCGTATGCAGAGGGCAACAGGTCATATACCAACAGCAGCACGCGTGCTTGGGCGACTCTCCTGAGAGCAGTGTTGAGTTCATCGGACTCCATGCGCCCTGGCTCAGTCTTTGCTGTGACTTGTATTGTGTGTTGTAATGTCACAGCACATTGTGAGTCTGTTGTGAAGCTGTAGTTGGTAATTTAGTAATTAGTATTTTATAACTTGAGATTTTGTCATACTGTCCTTCACTTTAGTAGTTGTGGTAGTTTAGAATCATTTACTGTTGTGCTGGGAGTAAAGGAGCTAGAGGAAATGCCAGTTTAAAATAGTGTTTTGTTGCACTAAAGGCTGCTGCTATGTATGGACTTAACAATTTTGAGCCTGTTAGGGAGATCTCAAAAGCTCATAGAGAATATTGGTAGCAGAAGTCAGTGAATATCTGAATACATGATATATGTATAAAAGACTAATAATTCAAAATAAGTAAATGGAATTAAATTGTATTGTGATTTTTAATCATTTTGAATAATTTACTCTGAGATAGTTTTTCCCCCACAGGTTATATATGCTGTAGTTGAAAGAACGTTAGAGAATATTTTATCTTTGTTGCCACTTTATTGCATGATCGCACAGACTTTCAAAATCTATTTTCTTATCTTAAAATCACAAAGATAACTACAAAACTTTTTTTTTTTTTTTTTAATCCCCTTCTCCTTTGCCTTTTCTGGGGCTTTGGGGATCAGTTGCAGAGTGTTGTACAGGCCAGGCAAGCTCTTTAGCACTGAGATGCATGTCCTCAGCCAAACAAAAGCATTTTCTGCTTCTGGTTAAAAAAACTTGGTTTGTTTTTTTTTTAATAAAGATTGCATAATATAGGTAAAAGTTTTTTAATTCTAAAATGTTTTCCCTAAATAGATGGCTGTTATATTCATTAATTTGTGTGTAGTTCATGAATAAATCAATATGTATTTATATTAAATATGTCTAATGACTAGCTCAAGGAAGTATAAGGCCAACATCCAGGAGACAGAAGTTCAGTAAATTCACATTGTAAACCAATATGGAAAAAAAATAGTTTGAGAAAAGGGAGATAAGTGATGTATTACTATTTTCCATTTACTAAATTATCTAAAAAGTTTTCAGTTAGTCCATAAACCTTTGGGAAAATTGGTTTGCCCATGCAGTATTAGAAAGTAGTAATTGGTATAATGTTTATAGAAGACTGTTCAGCAGTCACAGTCAGAACCTTCATTTTCTTTGATTGTTATCTTAGTGATTACAAAATATACATATGTATAAAGATGTTCACTGCAGTATTGCTTATGACATTGAAAATTGAGAACTATCTATGTATCGTATCTGTGGATACTAAGTAGTAGTATAACTTAGTGAAATAATATGAAACCAGTAAAAATAAAGAAGATAGTGATGAAAGTTGCAGAGACATGGAGAAATGTAAACACTTTTTATTAAACAAATGGATCTACAGTTCAGTATTTGTCTTTTGAATTTATCTTTAGTGTTACAGTATGGTCTAATAATAAATAAAAAGTAAGATAAGATTGTAACAAAAGGAAATCATCTTGTTTCAGTGTATCTGATTCTCACAAACCTACAAGCCGTTCCAACCAGTCATAGTTATATGAGGCTTGGAATCTCTGAATACGTATACTAATGGAAGGATTTATATTTACAGTGAAGGTCTTAAAATTTTATGGCAGTTTTTAATAATAAAGTTATGTGTAACATGAGAAATCAGTAATGATGGGTAACAGGTCACAGGGAAGAGGTTTTCTCTAGGTAGATGAGATGAGGTAGGTCGATAAACATGACTTCATTTGCCCGTTCTCTTGTTATTCAAAGTAGTTCTCAGAGAGTGGAGAATAGAGGAAAGACAAAAAGCAAAACGACACGAGACGCAAAAGAAAGGAATGTAATGGGAACATGAAGGAATAGAGTTTAAGAAAATAACTTTGTGGTTAGTGATGATTAAGAGTCTGGAACCTTTTAATTTGGTTTGGAACAAGTGAAGACCCAGTATTTCTTAGTTTTATTGGAATGTTGCCTGAAATAGTAAATTTTTTTTTTTTCTAGCTTCATAAAATTCTAGGAGACAAAGTGAACAATACTGCTGTAATTGAAAAGCAAGTACTAGAACTCTGGGACAGACTCTATCATTCTTGGTTTGTAAAGGTAAGTCATTTTAACATTTTCCATGCTAATCAAAGTCCTTTTTCTATATGGGTTCATTGATGCGATAGAATTATATTAACATTGGAATTTGATTTATTGAGATTTTTAAGCAGTAAGATTTTAAGGCTTAGGTCAGTAGAAGCATTCATTGGTTGTTAGTCTCTGGGCAGAACTTATTAAGCCTTCTGGTGAATCAGTGTTCCATCCCCTGCTCACTTTTATAGACAACATCTTGTCTTTTAGATTTGTTCTGTGTGGTAGAAATGGATATGTATATGTTTTTTTGTGGTGTTAGGGATTAAACCCAGAGCCTCTCACCTGCTACGCCTATTCTACCATTGTTGTTCTTCTAGTCCTTGTTAGTCACACATGTGACCATAACTGTGTTGACTCACTAAAACCAGTGATGTGAGTGTAATGATGTTTTGTCCACCTGTGTATGCTTCAGCTACTTTCATTTTAATATATATCATATATATATTAATTTTATGTATTGTAAATAATTTGTAAATAATTTCATTCTATTTAAAAGTCTTTAAAATCTAGTGTACATTTGACACCAATTATTTCAGATTTGGGTGTATTCAAATTTTAGGTGCTTGTTATCCCCATGTTGCTAGTTTTTGTTTTTTTATAGTTCACTTCTAGACATTAAGAACTTTTCTCTTTGAGGAAGAAGTAGATCTAAAAGTTGCTAGAAATCTTTATTTTAGAGCAATATTGATCTGTATGTGTATATCCTCTTACTTTGAGGTTTTTTTTTTTTTTTTGGCAGGACTGGGGTTCAAACTCACAACCTTGCACTTGCCTAGCAGGCACTTGTGCCTTGGAGCTATCTCCCCAGCCCCTACTTTGAGGTTTATAATGAAAAATAATACTGTCTATTCCCAAGCACAAAAATGATTGGAAATCAGTTGGCTCTGTTGAGCTGTGGCCTCCCGGGTGGGATGGGTCCTCAGATGGCATATTGTGTGTATTATGGGCAAGAGCTGGTGATTTTCCCCTAGAGTTGTTGTATAGAGAGAAGCAGTTATGACCTCTTGGCATTGAAGAGGAAGAGGGCTGACTTTTATTTGAATTTGTTGCTTAGTGATGTGTGTTTGATTAGGTGCTATTGTTTTGGTGGGGGGAGGTTGGAGAACAAGGCTTCATTCTTGTAGATTTCAAAGACAGAGCTAAAAGGAACAGGGGCATATTAGGTAGTGTCCTGTCCTTGACTCCATCTGCTGTAGAACTGTGTTAGGAAGGCCATAGCTCTTTCCTGTGCTAACTCTGGTGCTTCTTATCAATTTGCCTGTCCCTCACCCATGTTGTCTAATTTTATAGTGGGAAAGTATCAGTCTGAAAAGGCATAGATATAATTGGCTTAGTATATCATTTTCTTTACTTCTTCCACTGTGAGCTTAAGTCTTTGTGCATTATGTAATGGAGATGTGTATCTCTGTTTCACTTGTAAAAGTGAGAGAATGGAAGCAAAATGTGGGATGTGAGAGAATGGATACAAACTATTAACAGTGTACCATTGAATTTTAACCTCACTGGTCACTGTGTTTATTCACATCTGTTTTTCAAATGCAGTTATTCCTGCCAATGTAATTCTCTTACAGATAGGTGAATTACATTTTGCTCCTCTTTTATGTTTATCATAATCTCCTCCCTCTCCTTTTTTATCTTGTACAAAAGATGAATAAAGGCCATGCCTGTAATCACAACTGTCAGGCTGAGGCAAGAGGATTGCTGTGAGTTCAAGGCCAGCCTGGGCTACATAGTGAGCTCAGGGTCAGTCTAAGATGCTAGTGAGACCCCACCTCAAAAAGCAAAAAAGATGATGAATAAAGGAATCAAAAGGGGGGAGCCAAGGTACAGAAACCAAGAAAGGGTTATACAAACTGAAAAGAAAAAGGTGAAATGAGTGCTGTATTAGTATACTGTTACCGATGGTGGGGAACAATATATGTATTTAGGAATGAAGCACTTGAACCAGGCTTAGGTATAATATCTAGGATATAAATGGAAAAATACTGTTTTAGATGGAGTCCTTAGTTGATTTCTTAAATAATGCATGGCACTTCACCTTTGAGTACTTGCGGAAGTGTGTAAGTGAAGCTAAAGCAGAATGAAATGTTTATAATTTTTACTCTAAGAAGGAAATTTTGCACCTAAACTGTTTTATTCCATAGAATGTGACACATTCTGGAAGACACAAAGGACACAAGATGCACGTAAGTCGTCAGAACAGCTGGCTTGGAGACATTCTGGACTGGCAGGACATTGCCTCCTTTGTTCACGAGAACATTGAGACGTTTCTGTCGGTAAGGCATAATCTTTATCATTAAGCTGGGCTTTGAGATAAAAGTAGAAACTAATTCCAGGTTTTCTTTACACACCTTGAGACCTTTATAGTTACTCTGTTTTTAACACCATGACATTTATGAATTTGAGAATTCTAAATGGTCAAGGAAGATGACCAAACTGTGTAGTCCTCGGATGTGGCTCCCTGGTGCTTGGCTGGCTGATGTCCCATGCAGAAGGCATGAGCAGGGCTGTGTGTTCTGAGATTTTTGAGTGGGTTTCTCCCTGTCGCCAAGAAGCATGTGCCCAGTTGGACCACAACAGAGGGTCCTGCTTTTCTGGTGGGTGCAGCCCTGACATGTGGAAGTGCAGCTGCTGCATGAGAGAGACTTGGCTTAGCTTGTTGGTGTATCCTGTTCCCCCACTATGTGCATCCACCTCTGCAGTCTTACAGCATCGTGGGGTGCTCTGTGGGGTCACTCAGGGACATGTGTTGGGAGGTGTTTTTTCACAGTCACAAGCATTTTTAAGTGAAGTTTTATCGAATATGTGACTAAATGAAAAGCCAGTGCTGTACAATTTTAATTTATTTTTATTTATTTATTTTTAAAAAAGAATTATTTATTTATTTTTCTTGTTTCAAAACGTTTGTTTGGGGGCCCGGTGGGATGGCTCAGTGGTCTAAAGCGCCTGCTTTGGAAAGCTTGGGTGGCTTCAAGGACCTTGGTTCTATCCTCGGCACCACATGCTGCGCCAGCCCTGCCCTCAGGGTGAGCTGAGCCGGCCATAAAAATGAGTGAATACACAAACAAAGGTTCTGAAACAAGAAATAAATAAATAAAATAAAAAATTCTTAAAAAAAAAAGTTAAAAAAAACCCAAACTTTTGTTTGTTTGTTTATTTATTTATTTTTATGGCAGGCTCAGCCTGCCCTAAGGGCAGGGCTTGCGCAGCATGTGGTGCTGGGGATCAAACGGTGGTCCCTGCAGTCGCCCAAGCTTTCTTAAGCAGGCTCTTTAGACCACTAAGCCATCCTGCCGGGCCCTACAATTTTAATTAAAAAAAAAAGGGGGGGGGGGGAGTCATGCCGCTGTGAGCCTGAATGTGAATCTCTAGGAAAAGTTGTTCTCGAAACAGCTTTCTCTCTTTACTTCAGAAATTTTTAAAATAATGTTTGTGCTACACTTCTTTGTTTTGTCTTTTTTTATTTGTTTTGGCATATGTTTTGTCATTTTAGATGCTATCTTTTGGCTTCTGAATATGGAAGATGAAGGTAAAGATGTGACTTTCTTACAAGTCCATCTTTAACAGCTCTTTCAGTTCTTACTATGTTCCTGTAGGCATACTCTGCACTTCCTCCTGCTCACCTGTGGTAGTTGTAACAGTTTGCAATTAATTCTAGAAATTCATATCCTTCAGTTTTTATTTCATGTTTTCTTTCCTTTGTCCCTTTCTCCCTCATTCCTTTCCTTGTAATAAATTCCTGGCCTCAAATGACCTTCCTGCTGCAGCTCCCTAATTAGCTGGGACCGCTTGTGTGCAGCTCTGCACCCAGCTGTTTTGTATTTTCTTTCTATTTTTTTTTAATTTTTTATTTATTTAGAACTTTGTTTCAGAACTTTTGTTTGTTTATTTATTTATTTTTATGGCTGGGTCAGCCTGCCCTGAGGGCAGGGCCGGCACAGCATGTGGTGCCGGGGATCGAACCGTGGTCCCTGCAGCCACCTAAGCTTTCCTAAGCAGGCGCTTTAGACCACTGAGCCATCCTATCGGTCCATGTTTTGTATTTTCGATAACCTCTTTCCTTTATTTTCTCAAGTATTTTCATCTGGAAATTACAACTTTACTTGGTAATATGAACACTTAGGGTCTAAGATAAAAAAATGATTTACCAAGAAGAGTAGCATTCTTTGAATTGTTGCAAATCTGTTCAGTATCTGGATTCTCCCATTTACTCTGCCTGTGTCTGTGGAGTTGTTTATTTTGGTTGAAACATATGAAGAACATCCAGACTCACACAGATATCTGTTTGTTCGTTTATTTGTTTATTTGGTACAGGGTCTCACTCCACAGCTCAGACTCATAGTGATCCTCCTATTTGCAGCTTCCCCAGCACAAGGATTACAGGTGTGACCACTACACCCGTTCTCAGTGGCTAGCTCAGTGTGCCTGGGGGTGGTCTGGTGTGGCATGTGGTACACAGATATCTATTTGAAAAAAGACTTTACCCATTTTGGTGGTACTGGGGTTCGAACCAAGGGTCTTTGTACTTGGCTCTTTTCTCTGTTCTTTTATTTTGAGCATCTTGCTAAGTCACTAATTTTCTCTAGTTGGGCTCAAATTTGAGATCATCTGGTATCAGCCCCACTAGAGTGTTAGGGTTACTGATGTGCACCACCATGCCTGGCTGTGAGGATTCTACCACTGAACCACCCATGCACCAATCATGCCCAGCTATAACAGGGAACTTTTAGCAGCTTTTCTTTTGGTTGTGTCTTTGATACTACATCAAACCTGAGCATATCATGTTTTAAAAAGTATAGTTGTAATGTGGAATCTGAACCCATGTCATTGAAGTTTTTTGCACTGTGGTGTAGTAAAGTCCATTGATTTGTCTTAGCTAGGAGCCTCTGATTACCCTTGGGTGATTTTTATAACATATACCAGCTTTTTGGAATATTGGTTCACTGACTTTAAAATGTAGGTCTTTTAAAAAAAGAGCATTAAAAAGTCATGTCTTTTACAATCATCAGACTCATTAGAAAAATATTTAAGATGCTGTTAAGGTCACAGAGAGCTGATAAATTTCCAAAATTATCTTTTTTTACCTTAAAGACTCATATTTTATTATTCATTTATTTTATTATCTATCTATTTATCTATCTATTTATTGTGGAACCAGAGATTGACCTCAGGCCCTTGCGCTAGCACTTATTCTACTGAGCTGTCTCCCCAGGCCCCTCAAATTTTATTGTTAACAGCACATGCTATCAATGGATTTCATGAACTGACACTTTTCCCATCCTTGGAGAGAGTTTCTGCAGCTGCTGAAGTAGCCAGGAAGTCTTCCATACAGATGTGGTGTTTAGTGTAGAGATCATCATCAATTCCCAGGCTCAGTCAGACCATGCTTCCTGCCAGGGCTCTCACATTTCTGTGAGCAGTGGGAGTGCTGTGGGCTAACTTCTGTTTCCTCATGCAGAATACTGAAAAGCTACTGAAAGGTGAATTCAAACAAACATACTTTTTGCTGCCAAGTACGGCAGCTATTAGGGAGAACTTGTGGTGAGCCTGCGGTAGTGAAGAGTACAGAGAACAGGAGGGCAGTTAGGTGCCACCTCCATTCCCACCATGGCCCAGCAGTCCTGCCTGCCGCTTCTTATCACCACACTTACCATGTAGATGACCTCATGAAGGAATTTTGCTGCTATTTTGTATTTTGAGACAAGTTCTTGCTGTGTAGTTCAGGCTAGCCTGGAACTCACTAGCCCATGTTGACCTCAGCAACCCTGTGTCAGACTCCCAAGGCTAGGATTATGGCACAGGTGTGTCCCACCACACCTGGTGAGGGAGCTGTTTACAGAACCTCAGAAAAGGTCTCACACATGCCACTTTTCCAGGGAGCATACTTCGAGAACCACTTAACTGATTTTCTAAACTGTCTTTTGGTCAGATGGTGGACCTCCACACGGAGTCCTTAACTCTTGAAACATTTTTTTCCTTCTCTTTGAATGCCCCCCTGCCCCCGCAAGCCTTCAACTCTACTTTTGTACCCTCCATTAAATTTCTGTTTTTGCTTGTATGACATCCACCAGCTCTTACATTATGAAACCTTTAAAAACATTTCTTTGAGGATATTACTAAGACACTTAAATTTGTTTTCTATTACTGTAATTTTATAAAATACTGGGTCTCAATGCAGTATCTTTATTCATGTATGTTACATATTTTCCTCACGTCATCCCCCTTCCATAAGTGTTTTAAATGTTTCCTGTCCTCTGTTTGCTGTGAGTTTGTTTAAAGTTTGTTTTGTTCTCTTCACCTTTGTGGCTCTCCACAAATGTGTGGTGACCTCTGGCAATGTATTTCTAGGGAATAAAACACTAAACAGCTAGTTGGAAGGGCAGGCTGTAGACAAAATGCTCAACAGGTTCCACTCAGTTTTATGGACTCTCCAGGCAGTGTTTTATGTTTGGTTTGAAACAGGGTCTTGGCATGTTGACTGATCTTAGACACATAGTCATTTTGCCTGAGCTCCAGAGTAGCCAGACCTCCACTCATATACACTGTTGCCCTGGCACCCTTCTAACACTAAGTGATTTCAGAGGTCAGCTTATCCTCTGATAAGACATTGGAATGTCCAGGTGTGTTCACTGAAACTTGATCTTTTTTGTGGCTTGTTTTGAGCCTCATTTTCCTTTTCTTTCTTTTTTTCCTTAATAGTTGTATTTTAAAGGATTTGCTCCTGACTGTTGAAGTGATGTTGCATCAAATTAAGATAGATGATACAGAAAATCTTTGAATTTTATAATTTTTATGGAAAGAAAGCAGTAGATAATTTTAAAAATAAATGATTTAGCCATATAGTCCAAACAAGCTAAATAGATGCAGTTCTTATATGCAGGAGGGAGTGATTCTTTACAGTGATTTTCATATTAAATATTTGATGACATATACAAATTAATGAGGCTTGGTGCTTTATAAATATTTTCTAGTTAAATTCTCATAAAGAATCTCCAAAACCAATATAATTGCCTTCATTGTAATAGCAAACATGTTTACGGATGTTAAATACCCTAGTAAGAATTAATGTTCAAGCTTCTCTCGTTGCTTTTGCTATCCTTCTGCTGCCATGTGTTGCCTCTTTCCTGCTTTAGAGTCAGCTAATTATGGACTGAAACTTCCACAGAAGTACCAAATAAGTAATTAAAAAAAAAAACAAAAAAGAATTAGTGTTCAGAATCAGTTTTTCTTTCCTGGGCTCCAGAGTTCAGGCCATTGCTATAATAAACTGCATTATCTTTCCTATATTGTCTCATCCCTTTTGTCTCATATCTTTGTTTTTATTCTTCCACGATTGATTGATTTATTGATTTATTTATTGATTTATTTATTTATTTTTGATGCAGGATCTTGCTACACAGCTAGGCCTCATAGTGATCCTCCTGTCTCAGCTCTCCAGTGTTGGAATTACAGGCATAGGCCATCATAGCCAGTTTTGGTGACTGGCCCAGAGCACCCAACGTTCTAGGGCAGTGCGGCTTGCTCTACTGGGGATTGAACTTGGAACCTTGTGCTTGACAGGCAGGCACTTATGCTCCTGTGCTATCTCTTCAGCTCCAGATCTTTGTTTTTATTTGCTTTTCTTTGCTTTGTCTGCTTTTTTCTGATTTTGCAGTAAGTATATGCTTAGAGCTGTGTTGTAAGACCTCTTCCCAGTGCATCTTAGAACAAATTGACATCCCCCTACTTTCTTCTTCCTCTTGTAGTTAGTATTTTCACTGTTTTGATACTGGAAGTTTTTCTTTCTTCTTCTATTTCTGACTGTAATATTTATGCCCAATTTACATGACTAAATTTTAAGTTCTTGGGAGCAGAAGGACTCATTTATCGGTGCCTTAGAATTTAACATGTTAGGTTGTCAGTATATTGAACAGAAACCAATTGTAGCATGAATAATGATCAATTTTGTATTTAGAAGTAGAGTGGCAAAATTGAAATGATGTTTGAGATCACCCAGGTCAACTTCCTTAGTCTGTAGCTAAGTCTGAAAGAGACGAACCAGAAAAGGACAAGGGAGTTCACATAGTCTGTGTCTCTCGACTCTGTTCAGGCTTTGAGGCAGACAGACACACAGCTTGGTTCTGCTCAGAGAATCATTTTCTCTTCAGCCTGTGTGTCCCTATAATGTTGTTGTTCTTCTTCTTTCTAAGCTGCTACTTTTCAGTCTTTACTGGCTTACATTAGGCTAATGGCTCTCAGTAAGTATCTAAGAAACCAAGTTAATAATGGAAAGGTTATTTGGTGGACAGTGGACTCAAGAGGACAGGGTTCAGGTCACCTGAAGGCCAGGGAGGCCTCCTTGGTCACTTCTTATCTATAGCAGAAACCACCTGTGAGTGAGCAATGGACATAATTCCAGGGCTTTTTGTGTGTGTTTTATGCAGCTAACTTTTGCTTGACATTCTGTCACTGATTAATGTAACACAAAACTTGACTCATGTTTTCTACTTTTTATCTGTAGTACATTGGATCTGCTTTATACTTAGAGTTTTGGAGCCTTTGCTATTTCTGCATTTATTTCCTCATTTCTTAGCCTAACATATATTAGAATCTACTTTACCTTAGAGATTAAATTTTTTTTAAGTGGTTTTTTTTTTTTTTTTTTGTCATTTTGAGACACGGTCTCACTGTACAGTTCAGGCTGGCCTTGAGCTCAGTTTTGTAGCCCAGGCTGGTCTCGAACTCTAACCGATCCTCCTGCCTCAGCCTCCCAAGTGCTGGGATTACAGGCGTGCGCCACCACGCCCGGCCTGAGATTTAATTAATAATCCTAGAAACGTCTTTTACTCTATTCCCTTGCTTTCAAGTAAAAAGGAGCTTGATTGTTTTTGGAGACTACTGTTATGCAGTTAATACATTCAGCTAATGTCTGAAGAATTACCACAGGGTATTTTCTATCAGTGTGACTCAGAAACTATTTAAAATTTTTTTGATAAAAATTCCAGACAGACAGAGCCTCAGAAAGAATGCTTGTCAAAATAAAAAATAAAAGCATTGTTGGTTTGTGTCTTGGAATCAGTGGCATTGTTCATTCATTCTTAATTCAACAGGGTCAAACAGTCAATTTTGCATTTTTTTGTAGGCGCCATGAAACATTTTCAAGATTCTGTGTAAGGAGTTTTTGTAAATGAAACCAGACTGCTGAAAATCTCTTAGGAAGATGGAGCTGAGGTTTGCAACAAATGAGGAGGGCAACTAAATGTGCCTTTTATACATGATACATTTGAGGTAGGAAAGGAATAGATAGGCCTTTCACAGAGCAGATGGTACAACTTGAATATATGGCTAAACAGAGCTACTCTTTCAGAAAAGCACTAAAATAAAAATGAGACATTAGCAGTTCTGATGCTACTTCTTAGCTCTATGGCCCAACAAGTTTTTAAAAGTCTCTGAGCTTCAGCTTATATATATCTGTAAAACAAAGATACGTCATCTGTATTGCTTCCTTCACAGCACTGAGGTTTTTGACCACATTTTGAAAGTAATTGAAAATGTTTTCCTGATATTTTCTTTCTCTGTTTTTTACTGAGAGGAATGATAATCAGCTTGGAGAGGACATAACGGGCACTATCCTGAGGAAGTTTAAGTGCATAGATCAGAAATGAAAACCGGCTGGCAAGATGGCTCAGCGGTCTAAAGCACTTGCTTAGGCAAGCTTAGGCAGCTGCAGAGACCGCAGTTCGATCCCAGGCACCACATGCTGTGTCAGTCACACCCCCAGGGCAGGGTGAGCCAGCCATAATAAATAAATAAATAAAATTAAAAAAAAAAGAAAACACTCAGTGTACTGTAGGTGCTGCACATCTTCCTCTAGGCATATTTAGAGCACAAATAACCATCACATTGATATATGGTTCTAGTGAGCTTGCAGGTGAAGGGTCAGCGGTGGGCAGTAGGTCTCAATGTAGTGACCAGTATCTGTCTGAGGAAATACTCTGCTTTTGACTCTATTGTAGGTCTCAATGCAGTGGCCAGTATTTGAGGAAAAGCTCTGCCTTTGACCCTATTATTACTTTTATTGTGATTTTAATGTTCAATGATGTTATATGTTACATATTTTTGGTTGAATCTAACTTGGAAATGGCACAGGTGAGGGGTGGCAGGCAGCTAAAACTCAGCTAGAAATTTAGATTGTACAAGAAAAATGTACACAAGGCATTTTGTACCATATTCTCCTATAAGTATTATGTCCATTTCAGTTTTGTTATAATAAAATATTTTCTGGCGCCGGGCGTGGTGGCGCACGCTTGTAATCCCAGCACTCGGGAGGCTGAGGCAGGAGGATTGGTGCAAGTTCGAGACCAGCCTGGGCTACAAAAGTGAGCTCAGGACCAGCCTCAACTGCACAGCAAGACCCTGTCTCAAAAAGACAAAAAAAAAAAAAAAAAAAAAAATTTCTGTTTTAGCAGATCTGATAACTACTTAATATGATTTGAAATAGATTCATTGTGCTTCGTAATTTTTCTATTAAAAATGCAAGGGTTTTTGATAGACTTTCATTTAAAATAGTCCTTGGTTTTTATCCACTCATTTATGGTAGTAAGACATTGTATTAGAGGTACAGGATGGCCTTCTTCTGTGTAAGCTCTGACATTCGGCTCTTCCTCCGCATCAGATCTTGGAGTCGCTGTGGATTGTAATGAGCCGGAACGTGAGCCTGCTGTTCACTACGGTCACCACGCTCCTAACCATCCTTTTCTACAGTGGCACTGCCCTCCTCAATTTTGTACTCTCTCTGGTATGTATGGCTAGATAAGTGTACATCACAGTTCCTTCTCTAATAAAGCACTTTGTTGATTCTTTTTGCATTTGTGGATTTGTACAGTTTCCAAAATGTGATCGTTTAGGAGATACTATCTTTTATTTTGCAGATAATTTTCCTGACCACACTATTTTATCTGTTAAGTTCCAGTGATGAGTACTACAAGCCAGTGAAGTGGGTGATAAGCCTGACACCACTATCTCAGCCAGGTCCGTCCTCTAATATTATTGGCCAGTCTGTGGAAGAAGCAATCAGGTAGGAATAAGACTTATTCTTGTTATTCTCTTTTTCTTTCTGATTGGCAAGCTTGAGGTCCTAAGTTTGATTTCCAGTACCAAAAGAAATATCAAATACTTTCCACGAGAAGCCTATTCTCTGTCTTGAACTTCATAATAATATTCATCACTAAACTAGTGAAAGATCCTGCTATTCTCAAGACTTTCATCTTACTTTGAGAGTATCTTATGACAACATGTTTATGAGGGGAAAAATCCCACAGACTTGGATATCCCACTCCCTAGTCTGTGATTTACAAAATGACCTGTCTCCATCAGCTTCCCATCTGCAGCTTCTTAGTTTAGGTTGGTCCCCATATCACTTGCTCAAGACACCTCTGTCTTACACTACTTCCCTTTGTTGGAACCCGCCTCTGCTTAGGAGTTCTAGCTTGAATCCTGCAGGGGTATAGATGTTCTCCCTGTTTCCGCCTCTCTCCCTCTGTGGGCATACTCTGCCCTCTCAGGCAGGAAAAGGTTGGATGCTGGAAGCACAAGTCTCCAAGACCTAGGCTGTGTGTGTAGAGTTGGCTTTGGCCAGAAACTTTCGGCCTGTGTCTGGGTCCTTGTGTTGCAGGTTTAGTTTCTGAATGAGTTTCTTCTTCAACTTTCATGGCCTATAAGCTCTTCCCAAGTTGTTGGCTTCTGGCCCCCTTTTCCTCTTTGTGTCTGAAAGGAAGAGATGCTTCATGTGCAGGCCTTTCTTGGCTCCCCCTTCAACCCCTGTCCCTCATTGCTTCTAGAATAGCTCTGCATTTCTACTTCTTGTTCATAGCTACTCAAATCCTTGTGTCATTGGTTAGAGTTGCTCGTTCTAGTACATCTTAGCCAGAGGTCTTACACTTCTTTTGAATAGTGAATCTTTGCCTGGGATTTCTGTTTCTACACACTTTAAAAATATACCATTGTTTGGAACTAGCCACCCATGTAAATCTTACTTTGGCCTGTTGGTCCTGCCTGCCTGACCTTGGCTTATTTTTTTTTTTCCCCACTATGGTCATGTAATATCTAGGGTGAATGCCTCTTTATCTTGGAAACCCTCAAGTGTATTCCAGTAAGATGCGTGCTTCTGAGGTGTATCATCTTTGAAAACTTTGCTAGGTTTTTCTTTTTCTTATTAGCAAGTTTTGAATCAAGGTTTAACCAGTACATTGTTTTTTGATTTGATATCAAGTAAGTTTTTAAAAAATGCTCTTAGCACCTGTGTAGTGTTGTCACCTATCTACATGGGACCATCCATGTAAAGGATGCACGTGTAGGAATTTATGATTTAATGTCACAGCTTTCACAGTGGCGCTGTCTTCAGGAACGTTTAGGTTTCACTTCCCTCTTAAGCTCTATGGCCCTAGGTAATCATCCTTTTTGTATAAATGAAATGATGGAAATTCTAGCAGTATGCTGTCTTTTATCTATACGTTAATGTTTTGACTCAAAAAAGCCTACATTAATGTTGTACCAAAAAGGAAAAGTAACCTCCTGTCTTCCTAGTCAGATAGAGCCATTGCAGAAGTCCTTTGCTCAAAGATGTGACTTAATTTAACCCATACAGAAAAAAATATCCAACTTGTCCATAGAGAAGATGGTGTTTCATTTCCTTACAGTAATCTTCTTTCTTATAAGAGCTTTTCTGTTTTCAAATAACCGTTCTTTAAGTTTGAGACATAGTTTTGCCCTGTAGTCCAGGCTGCCCTCACACTCCCTATAGGCTGTGCATACCTCTTGGCACCAGAGCACTGCTATTACAAATGTGTGCCGCTGTCTAACTTTAAGCTCACAGTACTTGAATTTTCTCGTGTTTTTCTCTTTTCAAATCAGCTTTGGGCTGGGGAGATGGCTCCGTGACACAAGTGCCTGCCTGACAAATGCAAGGTCATGAGTTTGACCCCTGGTCCCACCGAAAAAAACAAAACAAACAAAAATCAAATCAGCCTTTGCTGACTGTTGGCTCTCAAGTAGTTGTTACTGAGTTGCTTTTTGTTTTTGTTAGAATTACGCTCCCTCTCTTGTTTTGAATTGAATTCTTCAGTTGTGGCTGCTAGTTAAGTGGTAAGTAGAGCTATAATTTGCATCTAGATCTGACTGAAAGTTTATCATAATCCTGCTGTTCTATGACACCTACCAGGATTTGCTGAGGGGGGGACAAAGTTAAGTTAAACTTGCAGTACTGTTAAAACCATTCATACGGACACAGTAAGGCTTGCAGCTAGACATTTAATCTTCATCTCAGAAGAGAATTTGAGATTAGAGTGCTGTTGTCAATTACACATTAGATTTGCCCTGTGTTTTTAAGAATGTTTATTAATTGTTCATCATGCCAATAGCCCTTGCCATGATTCCAAAGTAGAGACAAAATGTATTCATTTTATCAGTGTCTTGTTTTTTAATACCAAAAAAAATTAACTGCCCTCTGTACCAGAAATATAGTCTTATTGGTTGGCAAAATGGATTGTTTTTTGTTGAATTTGATAAATATGGAACACACTAGAGAATGTTTTATGGCTTGAAATATTTTTCTAACCAAAGGTGTATCTAGTTTTATAAATTAAAGATTATAATTCAAGATGATTTTTGTATTTATAGTCTAAATCCTTTGGAAGGTTTTTGGGGTATTATGTCACTGTGTAGTTCAGGCTGGCCTTGAACTCACTGTTTACCCCAGGCTGACTTCACAGTGATCTTCTTATCTTACCCTCCCATACTGGGATTATAGGTTTGTGCCACCATGCCTGGAGATTGTTTTTTTTTTTTTTTTTTTTTTTTTTTTTTTAACTAGAGCACATTTAAAACCTAAAATGTGCAAGTTTTATATTGATTCCTCTTAAGAGCCTTTTCATATAACGAGATACAGCTGTTCTAAGAGCTTTTGTCAGATTTTTCATTCTGAAGGATTGTGTCAGAAGTCTGTTTTCTCGTGGAAAAAGATTTTAAGAGGAAAAATGTTATACAAATAATTATGAAAGTATTGTAATGTTCTTAAAGTACAGCTTGGTATGTAAATTATCAGTGATAACAAATTTTATGAGGAACAGTCATTAGTCATCATTAATGTTACAGTTAATTGAAATTCATTAAGCTCGCTTCGTGTTCCATTAATAACTTAAAAATGGAATGAACTTGGGGTGAACTGCATGACCAGAAATGGATGGTGTCTATTCCTGAAGCTATGCCTTGTGAAACAGAACATGTGGCTTCTTTCATGGTCACCGTGTTACTGAATTTTTGAACCTTGACTTTTGTTTTATGTCTGAGTTAGTGTCTAAGCTGAAGACTTATGTGCTTAGGTTTCATTCCATAAATCTTTGAGTTGTTGGCATGCACCCTTCATCCCCAGACCATTTTCCTCCCTTCAGCAGCATGCATCCTGAATGTGCACATCACACCCTTCCTCCCCGGTGCTCCATTCTGCTTGCTCTGGTGGAGATATTGCACATTACTAAGTTGCATGTTGTCACGGCCTCAATGCAATTTAGTGTGTGTGATATTTTCACATGAGTGCATGCACACAGGTATGGCTCTTGCTTGCTG
The DNA here is from genome assembly GCA_004027025.1 of Myocastor coypus. NCBI lineage: Eukaryota > Metazoa > Chordata > Mammalia > Rodentia > Myocastoridae > Myocastor > Myocastor coypus. The sequence goes on along the minus strand of PVJA010003878.1, from coordinate 34,767 downwards.
GGATGACGGCTTTTCAGTGCTAGTGTTAGACCTACTGATAAATTAGATGGGAGAATATGCCTACTGTAGGACCTTGATTGGGAAAGTAAACATGCTTCTGACCTCTGTCCCAATTTTAGAAAATATAATGTGTTTTGATTTAAAAATATTAAATAGGTCAGTGTGTGATTATTTAGAAAATTAGCGTTTCCATAATTTACTTTGAGCAAATAAAAATTCATTGGGGAGAAATTGTGAAGGATTTAAGAGTAAAATCAGTATTGTTTAAAGTGTATAACAAGGGGGCTGGGGAGGTACTTGGTGGTCTTGATTCCTAGCCTTGCATGCCATGCCAGCCCTGGAACCCTGGGCATGGTGGTGCACACCTGTAATCCCAGAGCTCCAGAGGTTGAGATAGGATAGTTGTGAGTTCAAGACCAGTCTGAGGGCTGCAAAAGTGAACACAAGGTCAGCCTGAACTACATAGCAAGACCTTGTCTCAAAAAGAAAGTGTAACCAGGAGTTTAAAGCCATAACAGAAATATTATCATTTGTGTCCAATCTCCTAATGTCGAAATACAGAGACAGTGGCCTAAGCACCTTCCGGGCAAGCACAAAGTCCCAAGTTCAATCCCTGGTACTGCAGGGGGAAATATATATATATATTCATTCTTACATATACTTGGGGAAATTAAGTTGGCTGGAGTTATTAAATAGTAATCAAGAGAGTAAATACATGACTTAAAATCTCCTTGGCAGAAAGTTCATCTTACCTATCTGAATCTTTGTAAGTGTCTAAGGAAAATAACCTTGAAGCTTTATCTTTATGCAGTTTTTAATTGTGAAACATTTCAAATTGCTACATTAAATTTAATGGACTTAGAACTGTTTTTGAGATACACATATTTCCTCTTTGTCTACAAAATTGAAATAGCCCTTGTTACTCTTTTGCATGATAGTGAAGCCTCTGTCATCTGTAGGCATTGTCAAGAACCTCAAACTTGCATTAGTGACCAAAAGTATTAGTAGTATTACAGCTGAACTCTCCAGATTTCTAATGTGATACTAGTGTTGTATATACTTCTGTCTGGGACACAACCATTTTCTTTGGGACAGAGGGTTCTATGTAAGGAACTTTTTCCTGTGCTCCTCAGCAGCTTTCTGGGTCTAGAACATGATATTCTACTCATGCTGGGAATCCATTGTTGGTCAGATTTTGGTACATTTTGCTGCTGAGCAGGGTCTCTAGGGCAAATGATCAAGGAGAGACAGAGCTTCTTAAGAAAGCTTAGGATAGGGGGCTGGGAAGATAGTGTAAGTGGCTGCCTGGCAAGTGCAAGGTCCAGAGTTTATACCCTGGTACTGGGAGAAAGAAAAAAAAAAAAGAAACTTTAGGCTAGGAGCTAGGGAGGTAGCCCAACAGCATAAGTGGATGCCTTGTATAGTGCACAGTCCTGAGTTCAGTACCCAGTACACTCACAGAAAAAAATGTTAGGCTGGTTCATTTCCACACCATTGCAATAAAGTGAGTTATATGAACTTTTTGTACATATAAAAGTACATATAAAAGTACATATAAAAGTTATACTTATCCTGTACTGTAGTCTATGTGTGCAGTAGCATTATTTCTAAAACTCAGTGTACAATACATAATTTAAATACTACCTTATTGCTTAAAGAACTAATGATCATTTGAACCCATTTGGGACAATGGGTCTGATAGCCTTACTCAATGAAGAGTTGACACAAACCGATTTATTTTTAAAAAAATTGCTTCACGGTGTCTGTGAAATATAATAAAGCACAATATAGCTGTGATCAAAGGAGCTGGGGATATTTTTTCCACTTGTAAATGCTGTGTCTAGGTGCTTCCCTATCTCTCTTCACTAGCTCGCGTTCTACTTGAGCCATGCTACTTGCAGTGAGGATGGAAGATGGTAGCTGTTGTTTCCAAGAGGAATAATAAGTCTACTGGTCTTGCTGTTTTACCTTTAAAAAGAAGAGGGGGGCTGGGGAGATAGCTCCTTGGCACAAGTGCCTGCCCGGCAAGTGCAAGGTCATGAGTTCAAACCCTAGTCCTGCCAAAAAAAAAAAAAAAGAAAAAGGGTAGCTCTGTGCACTCTGTGCATACAGCCTGTTTGACTGTTCTATCCTCAGATCCATTGCCTTGCTTCAGATCTCATTCCATGAAAAGTAGGTCATCTGATCAAATTCTGAGTTGTCATTTTTCTATTACTGAATTTAGTAAAGTAGCCAGAAAAATCTTGGTGTGAACAAGACATATTTTTTTTTTCTTTCAGTATTGGGGATTGAACTCAGGCCCCTGTGCTTGCTAGGCAAGTGCTTATTCTACTGAGCTATCCCCCCAGCCCCTATATAATTTCAATGCTGTACAATAAGAGTACATTTAATAGGGTGTGTATCAGCAAACTGTAAAAGCAAAGTAAAAGTTGACGGTGCATGAGTCTTGGCATTTCTGCTCCACAAAGAAGTTTAGGTGGGGCATGGCTGAATTGAAGTTCTGTGGCCTGCTTTCAGAGTAGAGAGGAGCCCTGCTCTGTAATGATACAATATGGTACAGGCAGGGAAGATTTATAAGTGTAATATCAAATCTGTCAGTAAGTGGCCTTGTTAGAAAAGAAACCTCTGGCTTAGTGGTCGATGTCCATTGTTTTAGCTGAGCTACCAGAATGGGAGGCACAGGATTTCCACATTTTCTAAATTTGATCCTTGCCAATTTCTAAGTGCTGTGAAAGCTTACAAATTTAAAGAGCAACTGTCAATAATGTTTAAAGAAACACTGAAGTGAAAGATTCCCGAAGGGGAAGCATAGACACTTACTACATTTACAAAAGAAAATGGGGATGGTGCTGGAAGTCTACATGATATAAATGTTAGGGGGGTGAATCTGATGTGGGTTTTCTATCAGGTTCTCTAAGTTGCTTCCTCATCCAATAGTGAGTAGTGCAGAGGAAGTGCAGTCCCTGTGCCACCATGGAATCACACAGCGTGAGTCCTACAGACACCCTTGGGGGTGCCAGAAATCCAGGTCTACTGTGGTTTTTGCAAGCCGGTTCCCTTTGGTAGATAAAGTGCTCACTGTATTTGGGTATCCAAAACAATGTTGATTGATTTGTTGATACCAGTGAGTGTGTGAAATGAGGGAAGGATCTTTCATTGTTTGCTGATAAAGAATATTCTCAGATTGGACATATTAATGATTTTATGTATGTAGCCCACTTGAGTAACTGTACATACTGTTAATTATGTGCCTGATGAAGATTGTCTGTTACTAACAGTCTATGATGGCATGGGGGTCAGGCTGGGATTGAACCGAGGGTCTCGTATATGCCAGGCAAGCAGTACATCACTGAGCTACATCTCTGGTCTCTAAGAATTGGTCTTTGCAACTGTGGTTAGAGATGTATGCTTTATCATATACTAAATGTCTGTATATGATTTGTTTTACCATTGGGCTGTGTAGTCTACTTACTAGAATTGTTTGCACATTGGTGAATTTCACAGTGCTTTACTTATTAGTGCATTAAGAATATAGTTTTGTTGTTGTTTTGAGGTGGTGCAGGGGATCACTTACAAATGCTCACCAGCCCGTCTCTTGATTTTTAGGTTCTAAGAACCTGAGAGATAAGTGATTCTGTGCTCAGTAGTATCTTAACTGCTTATACAGCTTGATCTAACCCAAAACTTGTTGGTTTCCTGCTTGCCTTCATGAGATATGTGTCTCAATTGTAATAATGAATTGTTGTAAACTTAATAGTTTCAACAGTAAGTTTATTATCTTCTAGTTTGTTTTGTATCTTCTAGTTTGAGAGAGAGAAAGACCTCATAATAACTTGTCAACAGGATCATGTTCTTTCTGACAAATTTAGGGCAGATTTGTCTTCTCTTTTCTAGTTTCTAGATGATTTTTAGCTCTTCGCCCTGATCTCTGTGTTTAAGGCCAACAGCAGAGCATCTTCAGAACTCTGTCTGAGCCTGGCTTCTCTTCTCAGATCCCCTTACCTGGCTGACCCTGCTACTTTTTTCCCGTAGCCTGCACTCCCTCGCATGTTCCTGCTCCCCCTCTTCCCTTCTTGCCCTTTCTCTCCTTTCCCCCTCCTTCCCTTGCCCTCTCTTCCTGTCTCTCCTTCTCCCTTTCTCTTCCCTTCCCTTCCTTTCTTTGTCTTCCATTTTCTCCCGCTCCTGCTCCCCTGCTCTATCTCCTCCTGGTTCTGGGGATTGAACCCAGGAACACTACCATTGAGTTGCATCTTCCCTTTTTTTGATTTTTTTTTTTAAGTGTTTAACACAGGGTCTATAGGATCTCATTATACAGATCAGACTCAGTGATCCTCCTGTTTTCAGCTTCCCAAGGCGCACGCCACCATGCCCACTCTCATTCACCATCTCAGCGTGCGTGCGTGCGTGCGTGCGTGCGTGCGTGCGTGCGTGCGTGCGTGTGTGTGTGTGTGTGGTGGAGGAGGTGGATAGCAGTGCATGCTGGAGATCAAACCCCGGTCCCTGCATCTGCCTAAAGCAGGCACTTTAACCTGCTGAGCTGTCTAGCTAGCCCTCAGTTTCTTTTTGTTTGAGATTAACTTCATGAAATATGAAGTTCACCATTTTAACTATTTTAATGCACATTATAATTCAGTGGGTTTTAACATATTCACAACTTGTGAAGTTAGTGGCACACATTCTAGAGCTGCCTGTCTCTTATAAGGAACTTATTTTTTTTAAACATGTTTTCCCTTTTTAAAACAATATAGTCAACAAAAATTGTATATATTTTCTATGTACAATGCAACAAATTGTACATGCCTTGTGAAATGACTGAACTAATTAATATATTCAGGTCACATTTTTGTTCTGAGAATATTTAAGACCTACTCTTCTAGCAAACTTCAAGTATATAAAATGCTATTATCAACAGTAATCACCATATTGTACAATAGACCTCCTCCCTTTATTCTTACTGGATTGACAATTTGTGTCCTTTGACCATCTCCCCAAGTCCCTCCTGTCACTGTCCGGCAACCATCTTTTTACTCTGCTTCTTCGAGCTCAGTCTTAGATTTTACATGAGTAAGCTCGTACAGTATTTGTCTTTCTGCACCTGCCTTATTTAGCAGTATCATTCAGGTTTTTTTTTTTTTTTTTTTTTTTTTAATATTGTTACAAATGGTTAGATTTCCTTTATTGAGGCCTAATGGTATTTCACTGCATGGTATGCACTACATGTGCTTTACGTGTTCATCTCTCTGGCACTTAGGCTGTTGGTCTTGGCCAGTGTGAGTAGTGCTGCCATGCACAGGGGATTGCCAGACTGGGGTCTGGCTCAGTGATGGGTACATACTATGCTTAGAGTATGTGAGGCCCTGGGTTCAGTGTCTAGTGTGACAGAAAGTGACATGGGGCATGCTTATTTCAGTTTCTTTGGGTGTATGCTTGAATCATCTGCTTCTGTTCCTGGCATTTTGAGGAAACTTGATGAACTCCAGTGTTTTCTTTTTGCTAATTTCCATTCTCAGCAACAGGGTATGGGGATCTCCTTTGCTCTGTGTCCTCACCTATATTTGTTATCTTTGTAATAATAGCTATTTTAACAGACAGTGATATCTTTCCATTTTAATTTGCATTTTTCTCATTAGTAATGTTGAATATTTTTTCATGTATACCTGTTGGTTACTTGTACACTTTTGAGGAATATTCACATTTTTTGCCCATTTAAAAATTGTATTATGTTCTCTTATTGTTGAGTTCTTTGGATATTTTTGGATACTAACTATATCAAATATTTGGCTTGCACATATTTTTTACCATTCTATAGATTCTGTTGATATATTTCTGTGGTGTGCAACTTTTTAATTTGATATAACTCTACTTCTCTAATTTATTTTTGTTGCCTCTGTCCTGGAATTTATATGAGAAAAATCATATCCCAAACCAACATCCCCTATGTTTCATTCTAGTAATGTTACATGTTTAAGTCATTAACATGTTCATGGTAAGGCCTTAATTCGTTCATCTTACTGCTGGGTGGATTGAATCACTGGTGGCACTTGCATGTTTGTGTCATCAGGTGGCTTTTTATTAATTTTATTAGTAAAGAGACTGATGAAAGTGATTAGATTCATTGGACCACAATGGTATAAGCCCCCACATAGGCAAATTTATGCATGGTTTAAACCAGCAGAAACATGTCCATTTATTTTACCTTGGTTTTTATATATTGTATGAAATGAGGATCTGTTTCATTCCCTTTTTAAAAACAAACAAAAAATGGGTCTTGTTGTGCATTTCAGAATGGCCTTGAATGTAATGTGTCCCAGGCTGGCCTCAAGCTCATGTTGATCCTGCTGCTTCAGCCTCCTGAGTACTAGAACCTCAGGCGTGTACCACCACATCCCTTTTATTCTTAGAACTTTTACCATTGGCTTAGCTAGATGATCTAGGATAGTTCTCCATCTCGAGTGTCTTTTTTTTTTTTTTTTTGTATTGGGAATCAAACTCAGGATCTTGTGTTTGCTAGGCAGGTGATGAACTTTTCATTTCAGATCCCCTAAGCTTATGAGGTACAAACTTGTAGTTTTTATCAAAATCTTCTGGGTTCTGGTCAAGTAGCCCAACCTCAACAATTGGTAACAGTGGCACCTGTGAACAGCTGCTGCTTATTGAGCTACTAATCACAGGACCCATTACTGGGTCTTCAGATGCTTGTCATTTAGCTTTTCTTGAACTGCTTTTTCTGCCAGTCCTTACTCACATTATACTGTAAATGTGAGCATCAGTCTCATACCTTGAGCAGATATTGTGTGATGTTGGAAATTGTGCCTTCTTCATTCATGTCCAATTACTAAAATATAATAGAAACCAGGTAATTCAGTGTTCTCCTCCTAGATGTTTACTAAGGAAAAATGAAGCTTATGGGTTCACACAGAGTTTAATGTTCACTCAGATGTTTAAAGCAGCACTATTGCTAATAGCCTTAAACTGGAACAGTCCAGTTGGGTGCATCAGTTGGTGACCGAGGGATTCCAATATAGAGGAGTCCTGCCAGCAGCAAACAGTAGCAGCACACAGTACTGCTAACCACAGTCAAAGCTCAAAAGCATTATCCCTGGTCAAAGCGTCTGGATGCCAGAAGATGCATACTGATGGTATATACAGTTTAGCAACTGCATACAATCTCAGAATGTGATTAAGATGAGGACCATGTTATTTATATTTTCACATGGGTTTTTAAAAAGCTACATAACATACAATTTTAGAAAAGACAAAATTATAGAGCATACCTAGTGGCTGTTGGGTTAGGAGTGAATTTACTTTAAAGAGCACAGTGGAACATTTTGGGGTGATGGAGATATTCTAAATGTAATGGTGAGTATATAAATTAGGTTGAGATTTACTGAACTGCACATTTAGAATTGGTAAGTTTTATTATTTATAAATTATAGTTCAGCTGGGCGTGGTGGCTCACGCCTGTAATCCTAGCACTCGGGAGGCTGAGGCAGGAGGATCGGTGCGAGTTCAAGACCAGCTTGAGCTACAAAAGTGAGCTCAAGGCCAGCCTCCACTGCATAGCGAGACCCTGTCTCAAAAAGACCAAAAAAAAAAAAAAAAAGAATTATAGTTCAATAAAGCAGATATATTGAAAGAAAGACTTACTAGGAAGTTAAAGGTGTTTTAAAAACCCAACATTCTAGGGTGTTTTGCAGTTCTGTCTTATAAAGTTGGTATGCCAGATCATGAAGAATGAGGTGGAGGGGAATGTATTCTCTGCATCTCACCTTGAGTCACATGAGTATGTTCAGTAACTGCAGACAACATTTAGTGCCTTTAAGGCCCACAAATTATTTTAAAATTGCCTTACTGAGAATATTAAAATCACATTCCCAGAGGTAAAAGAAAGGAGACTGTGTTTTCTTTCTTACAGTTGGTCTTCTTTGGGTTGAGCTTTGCTTAGTTGCTGTCTGGAGGGGTGATTCAGTTGTGCACCCTTTCTGCATTTTCAGTGTCAACTTGTTTTTGGCTTAAAATATTTTAAATCCTGTGAGGAAAGTACCACGTTGTATCTTTTGGCATTGACCCTTCACTGGTTTAGGTGAATTCTATTCTCCAACCCTCATAGCATCCTTCTCCCTTGGTCTCTGGGAATATTACACTCTGTTGATTTTCCTTCTCCAAAAATGATTTCATGCCCTTCAACTGCTGTACCTTTGTCCTTATATCCCTCATGAGAACACAACCTCCTGCTCAGTTTTCTCTACATTTGTCCCTCAACAGTGTCTTTTCCTTGCTTATAACTAACCTGTTCTAGTATAACTCAAATCTCATGGTCTAAATTTTGTGTTTAGCTTTCTGTTATTTTGGCTTTTTCCTAGTCAGTGTTACAGTTCTTTTAACTTATCACTGCCCCAAATAAACCTACTTTCTTTTTTTCTTTTTCTCTTCTACTCTGGCCTTCTCCATATCTTTTGAGATACTTCCATTTTCCTTCTAAAGTTAAAGCCTAAAATATTGTTTTTTCTGTCTGACTATTCAGTTAGTGTTCAGGTCATTTTTCATATTTCTGTGGAATATCTTCCTTTTTGTCCTTTTCATGCCATCTTTAATCTAGAACCTGTTGGAAGAGTGACGTGGTGCCTCTAAGATGCTGCTGAGTCAAAGTGCTTTGTCAGGTTGGCAAGGAAGGTTTCATCCCTGGGGATCTGCTCTCTCACCAGGTCCATGTCCCAAACCAGTGTTAAGGGACTGAATCAGCAGATTCCTAAGTTGCTTTGCTTGTAGAACACAGCTCCCGGGACACTTGATAATAAAAGCATGGCGTTTATTTGTGTGTACATTGCTATCTTTACCTCACAGTCAGTGTTTTCATTATAGCTTTTCCTTCTGAGTGCATGAGAGTGCTTCCCTTGTCTCTGCACAGCCTGGGCTTTATAGCTGTGGTATCATGTCAGACTTGCTGCCTTGGTGTGGTCTCAGCACCATCCTTGTTGCATCCACAATGCTGCTGCCTTATTGGTCTGTTACAGAGCTTCATGTACCAGATCCTTCTCTCAGTCATGGAGTATATGGCTATTATTAACTCACTGCATTTTCTTTTTTCAGTTTTCCTTTGGAGATTTCTTTCTCACAAATTCTTCACCTTGGAAAAGTTTCTTTGTATTTAAAGAAACGTGTTAGAATTTTGGTAGCAAGCAAAGAGAGATTGACTGTCCCTCACTTGCCCTGTCCTTCCTCTTCCTTCCCCTTCTTCCCCTTTCCTCTCCTGTCCCCCAGTCCCTCCTCCCTGGTCCTTGAACCTGGCCACATATGTGCTCTGTTACGGAGCTACTGTTATCAACCCCCAGCTCATTACAGTTTAATTCTGTACTTGGACACACGTTCTTCACACTTATCAAATATCATTATGCGTAAAATGTCTGCTTCAGAAGTGGAAAGATGATAAAATTTCAATGAATGGGATATTTTAAGTATTTCATTTACTTTTATCAGACAGTTTTGAAGAGTGGTTGGGTACTGAAATGCAGCCTTTCCGAGCATGGTAGCCCACACCTGTAATCCCAGTACTTGGGGGTCTGAGGCAGGAGGATCAGTGCAAGTTTGAGAACAGTCTGGGCTACCAAAGTGAGCTCAAGGCCAGTGTAAACTGCATAGTGAGACCCTGTCTCAAAAAGACAAAATAGAATAAAAGTAAAATAAAGTCTTATATTTTTCTTCACTAGAATTTAGAGCATTAAAATAAGGACATTATATTTTTTTTGTAATAAAATGAAGGTGTTCTTAGGCTGGTAGAAAAATTGAAAACTGTTACCAGTCTCAGAGAAAATCGTGTTTTTTTCCTGAACCACAGACGATGTGTTTATTAACTCTCTTTTATCGTTGGGTGTTCTAGAGGAGTGTTTGATGCCTCCCTCAAAATGGCTGGCTTCTATGGACTGTATACCTGGTTGACTCACACTATATTTGGCATCAACATTGTCTTCATACCATCAGGTAATCACATCATAACTTCCACTGACCTCTGTTTAAGGACGTAGGTGTTCTACATTCATTAGGAATTGTCTTCTTCCTCAGATTTAGTCTGCATTTCATGGCTCAAGATGTAGTTCAGACTAGGAGCAGAAGTATAGTTTATGGTGTGCCTATCTATTGCTGTCCTCCCAGTACTGGAGCTGTACCTAGGACACAGAAAGCTATGCATGAATGTTTGCTAAGTGAGTATCTTAGCGCTGGGTGGCCAGTATGTGAATTGAACTAATTGGTAGGAGCAGTGTATTGTCACATAGTTTTGTCCCAGGAGCCAGATGACTGTTTGAGAGAGCACATAAGCTGCTTAATGACTGCTTTTCTCTGTTCTCCTTACAATTATTCTTCCCTTATTCCTGTTGCTTCATTTTCCTAAATCTCCTTGCCTGCCACATTTGCTGCCACTGTCATTTCTCCCACCTGTATGTGTCCCCTTTCTTTACATTCTCAAGTTCATGTATGTTCTTTTCTCCTCTGGTGGCCTATTATCTGACCCTCTGAAATGCAGGTACCCCAAGAGCATGGGGAGGTTATTGTTTTCTAATCACCCTATAAGGGTCCATGAAAATAGCTCAGTGGTGTAAGAGTGGTCCTGGCAAGCCCAAGGACTGACTTGGATTCCCAGCACACTTGCTGTGCCAGGCCTGCCTCCAAGGTGCAGAGTGAGACCCTATATCAAATTATTAATTTATATTTTAAAAAATTAAATTCTAATCACTCTGTAAGAGGCATGTAAGTGGTGGCATTATTGCATAGATGAAAATCCAGAGTTTTCCAAATAAGATTAGTGGTCAGACTAAAGTTAGAGTCCACCTCTGCTTGCCTCTTAGTCTGGAGGAAAGTGAGATGGAGACTTAAGTGCTTGTATGTTTTGCTCTGGGCATGGGTAAGCTTGAAGTCAGGTCCCTTAACTTCTAGGGCTTTTATCTGTTTGTGTTTCTATTTCACTTTCATTAAGAATAAAGTAAAGAATTCACTCGTTGAATTTAGAAGCTAATTTCTGATTTGTCTTTGGAATGCAAATTTTGAAAAACATACTACAGTTTTATGTATAGGACCATATATTAGCTAACCATAAATTCAGCTAATAGCTGTACAACAGTAAGATGTTATCACTTAAGAACTGCATACCTGTAATCCCAGCACTTGGAAGATTGAAGCAGGAGAATTGTTTCAAGTGCAAGGCCAATCTGGGCTACAAAGTGAGCTCAAGACCAACTTGAACTGCATAGAGAGACCCTGTCTCAAAAAAAAAAAAGCAGATTCAAACTGGGTATGGTGGTGCATACCTATAATCCCAGCACTTGAGAAGCTGAGGCAGGAGCATCTACATGATGCTAGTTTGGCATACATGAGTTCAAAGCAAGCCTGAACTACATAGTGAGACCCTGTGTCAAAAAAGAAAAAGAGTAGATTTGTAGACACATTGCAAACATTTTCAGGAACAAAAATGAAGGTCTAATATCTTAAAAATTAGTAGAAAGTATATCCCCCTCAAAAGAGTTTATATAATTTAATGGTTATTTTTAAGCAGGAGGAGCTAGTATTTTCTGTTGTGTTATAGTTGTTTTGTTGATGGCATTAAGTTGCTTTTCTTCTTTTAATGTTTATTAGCTTTAGCAGCAATCCTGGGAGCAGTGCCCTTTCTGGGGACATACTGGGCAGCAATCCCTGCAGTTCTGGACCTGTGGCTGACACAGGGATTAGGGTGCAAGGCCATTTTGCTGTTGGTTTTTCATCTCTTGCCAACTTACTTTGTAGATACTGCGATTTACTCTGACATATCAGGGTAAGTATTCCGAAGTTACTGGTGAATCATGCCGGGAGTTCTGTTGTTTATTGAAGTTTTGTTGGAGAAGGAGAGTAAGGTGGGACAGTTTGAAAGAGAGAGCTGGTGGCATGACTTCTCAGTGCAGTAATACTGTGTTCCTTCTGATACAGTGAACTTTAATTTCCTTTAACATTATTTGGAAGATGTGGTATATTTTTTATCTGGGCATGGTGGGATACTTCTGTAATCATAGCACTTAGGAGCTTCGAGATAGGAAGATCTCTGTGAGTTTGAGGCTAGTACATAGTGAGATCCTTTATCAAAAACAAAACAAAAAAAACCATGGTATTTTGTTACAATGTAAACTTTAAATATATGATATCTTGGGCTAAAATGGTGAATAATTTTCTCTTAATTGTGTGACATTTAGTCCAGGAAGGAAATATTACTCAATGAAAATAAAATAAATGCAGAAAACAGTAATTATTTTAGCTTTTTTGTTTTTGTTTTTGGAGAAAAAGTTTATGGCATTTTATGTCTGAAGATTTCCACGTAAAACTAAATCTTAACAAATTAATATTTGATAAGCACATTCTTGACACTGAAACATTGAGACAGATCAAGTGGTGTTAAATTTCCATCAGAATAAAAGCTTTGGTCTTTAGTGAGCATCTCTCTGTATTTGTAGGTTTTGATAGCTCTTGTTGAGACTGTGTCGAGTGCTGTTTTTGGTGGCACATGCCCATCGTCTCACTCTTGGGAGGCTGAGGCAGGAGGCCGGCCACTTAAGGCTAGCCTGGTCTACACTGAGTGCTGTTTCAATCCTCTATGATTGCCCCTCCTACAGAAATAGAAGTTCTGTCAAGTAAAATCAGCCAACATTCATATGTTTCATGAACACTGCTTTTTAAAATACAGATGGTGGCAATATGTAGAGAAGATAGCCCACTAAAACTGTCAGACTAGTTAATACATGTATTTTCTTTGAGTAAATTAAACATAGGAGGGCCTCAATTTATGGAAATAGTACTCAAATTAAATTACGCAGAGGCTTCTGTATGTGCTTTCTTTCACATACATTAAAGTAGCAAATGACTGAGGAAGAGCAGCTCTGAAGCTCCATGGTGCCGGAGCAAAGAGAAACAAACTGCATGAGCCACACAGAGAGGGGTTTGTGTGACTGCAACTTGGGGGAGAAGATTAAAAGAGGGTTAGCTAGTGTTTTAGTAATTGGACTTTAAACAGTAGGAAAAGGTTTGTAATTTAAGTGCTGCCATCGATTGAAGCTTTGCTGAGGGGGTATATTAAAGGCCTACAGTGGTGGTGCGTGCCTGTAATCTCAGTGTGTATGGGAGGCAGAGGCAGAAGGCTCACAACTGTGAGCCTGGTCTGGCTGAAGTAATGACTTAGCAAGACCTTGTCTCAAAAGGAAGAGTAACAAAGGGGTTAGGGATGTGCTTCATTCTCCAGTACTGCCTATCCCTAACCTGGCCAGAAAAGAAGGGGTGGACTTAAGATTTATTATTATATTAACTTCATTATAAACTACTTCAACCAGTGTCATTAGAAAATGAAGTTGAATGTAAATTCTTTTATTTTTTTAAAAGTGAAGCTTAAAAGATTTTTTTTTTACAAAAAGCTTGAACATTTGTCATAGGCGTTTTCTTCAAGTGTAACATTTAAGGGAACGCTTACTTAGTTTACGTGGCCTACTGTCTTAAATTCTTTTTTGAAATGAAGAGGACAAATAAATTATGAACAAAATGTACTTGTTTCTGGAAAACTGACTCACCACTGTTATACGTTAAACTACGCACATCTTTCCAAGGATTGCAGTTATTTGTAGCTTACTAATTTGTTCCACTCATCTGTGTTTAAAAACTGAAAACAAATAGAACATGACTTACTTCCTCGTCCCTTTTGCGTCAGCAGTCGTGTCGTATTGCTCTGCTGTGCTACTATAATCTATCTTACTTCATCCTAATTATGTGAGTGGTACTGTCATATACCTGCTGGGTAATTCCAAACATCCTGTGAAATGAAACTTTTGGACTTTGCTGGTTGATACTTTCCTCATGAGCCTTTTTAAATTATCTGTATTCAAAACTGCTAGAAGATTGCAAGGTCTTCCCTATAGATGATTGGAATGTTATTGTCACTGCTGTCACGTAAAAAACACAATTAACTTGATTACATGCTAAATTGTGCCTATGTAATTATCCGTGATGCTTATAAATGTAATAGGTTGCTTAGGTAACCAGTCCTGAGCCAGCACTAATCCTCAGGAACCACCTGTAAAAAGTGCACAGTATCTATTAACAGTGCTGACATTATTTTTCCAATTGCTAACCCAGGAAAAAGGGACATGTCTTGGTGCATACATGGGAAAACTTTGTATCATATCAATATTATAACATTCAGTTGTCTGCTCTGAGGTAACCTAAGGGAAGGTGATAATAAAAAGTATGGTATATTAAAGAATTAGTGTTGTGCTAAAAGAAGTATTTCAGAATATTCTGAAATTTATCTTTGTTAAAAGTCGTGAGCCAAAGCATGCATTCTTTATTCCAGGGGTGGCCATCCGTACCTGACAGGTTTGGCAGTAGCTGGCGGAGCTTACTACCTTGGTCTGGAAGGAGCAATTATTGGACCCATACTTCTCTGTATACTTGTGGTTGCTTCCAATATCTACAGTGCCATGCTAGTGAGCCCCACGAACTCAGTGCCCACACCAAGCCAGACGCCGTGGCCAGCTCAGACTCAACGGTGAGTTCTAGCAGAATGATTATGAACTATGTGTAAGCGCTGAACAACTCTGCTTCTGTATGTGGTAGTTTCACTTATATTTATCAGGATTAAGATACTTAATGCTAATGTTATGATAAGTATTATAAAAAATACTAAAAAATAATAAATTATTGGAAGGCTTTCCAGGAAAATTTTAAGACTATATTAGGTCAGAATTGTTAATGCTGTAAAAGACCAAAAATAGTATAAAAGAGGTTGGGGAACATGGTGTACTAGGTTGAAGCAGGCACTCACTTTAAAAATAGGATATCCAAGAGCTGGCTGTGAGTGCATATGTCTGTAATCCTAGTGCTTGTGGGCTATGGCAGGAGGATTGTGGGTTTGGGGACAGCCTGGGCTGCGTTCTGACTTGAAGACTAGCCTGAACCATATATCGAGAACTTGTCTCAAAAAAAAAAAAAAAAAAAAAAAAAAAAAATATATATATATATATATATATATATATACACAGATACTATATATGTATATATATATATATATATATGATAAAAATAATAAAAGAAAAAGGGAGATAATCATATGCATTGTATGAATCCCCCAATGATTTTTTGATTGGGGATGGATGAAATCTACAAAGACATTTTTAGAACAGTAGGGGAGCTTGGAATACAGACTGTGATCTAGCCACTGTTAAATTTCTTTGGCAGGATGACAATATTTGGTTATGTAGAAGAAAATCTTTTAGAGATAACATACCTTGCCTGCCCTTTCTTTTCAAAACTAAGAGAGCAACCATAGCAAAATGTTAACAACTGGTAAAGCTATGCAAAAGTCTATGGTTGTTACTTGTATTAGCTTTTCAATTTTTCTATAGGTTTATACTTTTTCAAAATAAAAAGTTGAGAAATAATTATTGAGGTCACTAATAAAGAGTTTCAACTTGTCATTTTGGAAGTATGGATATTGGTAATTGGTGGCATCTGGTATCACAATTTTGTAAAATGTTAATATTTCAGTTCTATGATTTTTAAGATTGTTATTTGGGTATAACTCATAAATGATGAAATAAGTATCTTAAGTTACAAGTTAATAATCTTTTTTGTCCTGGTTTTTTTTTTTTTTTTGTGGAACTGGGGATTGAACTCAGGCCCTTGGCACTCCCCAGCCCCTTGTCCTATACTTTATGCCCATGTAATTACTACCCATATGAAGACATCAAAAACATTGCCATTCCTCATGCTGGTTCTCTGGGACCCCTTTCTGCCTGCTAGTGTTCTGCATGTAGATTCTTTAGATAAGTTTTGGCTGTTTTGAACTTCATCTGAAAGGAATCATACAGTATGTATGAGCGTCAGAGCTCGATATTCTGTTGTTGCATTCTTTTTCCATTGCTTATTCTTTCTCACTGGTGTCTAGTTCCCAGTGTATTAGTATGCCACAGTTTATTTTTTTCATTATGTTGTCCTCCTGATGGGCACTTGAGTAGTTTCCATGTGAAGGCTGCTAGACACCAAGATGTTACTTTCTCCTAGGTGTCGTTTGGTGGATAGGAGTACCTGTTCTAGTTGAGCATACATATGCATGTAGAACATCTGGGTGTATATCTGGTTTAATGTTTTGGGGGGTTTTTGGTACTGGGAATCGAACTCAAGAGCTTGCACTTGTCAGACAGGCTCTGTAGTGCTAAGCTATGTCCCTAGTCCTCTGGTTTACTGTTAATAAACACTTGTAAAACAGTTATTCTGTCTGCTACCCCAGAAACCACACTGTAACAACAAGAAGTTAGAACAGTCTCAGAATGAAGAATTTTTAACTTTGTGATGACTATTGCGGTTATTATCCTCAACTGTTTTCCCTGCCATTGAGTATTTTATTGTCATTGAGGAGTCATTAACAGTTGATACTGACAGTGTACTTCATATTTTTATCTAAAATTTTTTGTAAACATGATTCTGCTTATTTTGTTTGTATTGTATGAGGGAAGAGGTGGTCCTTTTGTGTAGCACACATATTTTCTCAGTTAGATGTATTTGGATAGAGGGCCATTTGAGCTAATGCAATATACTTACTTGAAAGTGAGGAATTCCTTAAATAGAATAGGTGCAAGTTGGGCATTGTGCGTGTCTATAAACCCGGCAGTTTGAGAAACTTTGGCAGGAGGATCTCAAGTTTGAGCCTAGTCTGAGAAGACTTAGCAAGACCCTGCCTGAAAATACAAAAATAAAAATAAGGCTGAGCATATAGTGCATTGCAAAGATCCCAGATTCAATCCCTTGTATCTTTTTTTTTTTTTTTTTTGTCTTTTTTGAGACAGGGTCTCGCTATGCAGTTCAGGCTGGGCTTGAGCTCACTTTTGTAGCCCAGGGTGGTCTCGAACTCACACCGATCCTCCTGCCTCAGCCTCCTGAGATTACAGGCGTGCACTACCACAGCTGGCTCAATCCCTTGTATCTTACACACACACACACACACACACACACACACACACACACACACAAACTCTCTCACACACACAAAGATGGAGAGGAACTCAGGTGGCTTTTGACAAAGACGCACACCATTTGGGGGGTCAGTGATACCAGGATATCCCTTTGTGCCTTTGCTTCTGAAAGTTAGGTACTATTGTATCTAAGAACCCAGTGGAGAGCTGCTCCTGAGCCTTTTCTGGTTCTCTGCTTGATCATTGGCCCACCCAAACAAGAGAAAATAAAAGACTGGTAAGCTCTTAATTTGCTGCTATTATTATTATTATTATTATTAATTATTATTATTTTCTGTATTTAGGACAGGATGTACAGGGCCTACAGGGTCTCACTACGGAGATCAGATTCATAATCCTCCAGGTTTTAGCCTCCCAACCGCTGGGATTACAGGTGCAGTGCCACCACACCTAGTCTCAGTTTTGGTCTCAGTGGTCCCTGAGGGTGGGGCCAGCACGGCTTGCTATTATTTTATTTATTTATTTTTTTCTTGTTTCATTTTTTTTTTGTCTTTTTGAGACAGGGTCTCGCTATGCAGTTGAGGCTGGTCCTGAGCTCACTTTTGTAGCCCAGACTGGTCTCGAACTCGCACCAATCCTCCTGCCTCAGCCTCCCGAGTGCTGGGATTACAGGCGTGCGCCACCACGCCCGGCAAAGGCCTTCTCAACTTTTTTTTTTTTTTTTTTTTTTTTTTTTTGGTGGGACCAGGGTTCGAACTCACGACCTTGCACTTGCCCAGCAGGCACTTGTGCCTCGGAGCTATCTCCCCAGCCCAATAACTTTTGTTTGTTTGTTTATGTTTATGGACAGCTCAGCGTGCCCTGAGGGCAGGGCTGGCGCAGCATGTGGTGCCAGGGATCGAACCTTGGTCCCTGCAGCCGCCTACACTTTCCCAAGCAGGCACTTTAGACCACTGAGCCATCCTGCCAGGCCAGCTTGCTATTATTCTAGGGGGGGAGGGAGAAGAAAAAAAAAAAAAAAACTTTCAGTGATTCTGAGTCAGTAAAAGCAAGAGCTAGTTTTGAAGATGAAACCAATAAAAAATTCAAATGAATTCTACAGGCAAAAGACTTCAGTCTGTTTCCTCCTTCTAAAAGTAGAAGTAGCTAATCAGCTGGTGTGGGGATTTATGACCATGTGAGGACCACACAGACTTGATCTTTCTTCCTTCAAAGTTAGTGATGCCTCTGAGTTGAAGAATCAAACATTTATGCAAAGCTTATTGAGGAAAGAAGCTTTTGCCTCCTTTCTCTTCCTTTTTTTCTCTATGAATTGTCTTTTAAATTATAAATATTTTGATAACATTTATATCTGGATTCTGGCTGTGTTGGACATCAGCTCTTGGCTTTCCACTTTAAAACTTTCCAGCCTCTTCCACTGCCCTTCCTCCCAGTGCAGCTCAAGTGTGATAGTGGGTAGAGCAGCGTTGAGGTGTTTAGTGTTAGGACTCTGTAAATTATATGCATATTTGAGCCTTCTCCTTATTCCATCGATGGTTATCTGTTTTAATTTCTGTGTTACTAGAGATACTGCTTTTCATTTGCTTTGTTTTTTTGTGTATTATATGTATTCTAACTCCTGGCTTTTCACCCTGTGTTTACCTTTTTCCTGCATGTATTTGTGTGTTCTATAAGTTTTATCTTCCCAAAGAAGTCTCCATTGGGGTCCTCTGACTTGTTGTAGTGGGCTGCTGCTGTCCTTTTTGTCAGTTGTCACCCTAGGGATTCCCTTCACTGTCTCCTGTGTTGGAATCTTTTTGTTGTATTCCTTTGTGGTAAAACCTATTATACTATAAATCCCCCCCTCTCCCAAATTAGAAGTTTGTGGGGAGATGCATTTTTTGAGAAGGCTTATTTTGATGTCTTGCCTGGGCAGAGAATTTGGTACTTGATTTCCTTTTGATTTTCCTGTATTTCTTAAATGTCTTTTTAATTTCTAGGGCAGTGGGAGTGAACCTATGGCATGTATGCCTTAGAGGGCTATTTATCATTAACAGGTCCAAGAAGTTTATCACTACTTTGCCAGGGTTATTAAAGTACCAAAAGCCATTTTTGGTACTTGGTTCTCTAATTTAACTATTTGAATACCTGTCAGGTCTTTTTTTTTTTTTTCTTTTTGAGACAGGGTCTCGCTATGCAGTTCAGGCTGGCCTTGAACTCACTTTTGTAGCCCAGGCTGGTCTCGAACTCGCACTGATCCTCCTGCCTCAGCCTCCCAAGTGCTGGGATTACAGGCATGTACCACCACACCCGGCTCCTGTCAGGTCTTTTTATTTGAACTTTTTTTTTCTCTGATGGACATCAAATAAGATCTATAAAACTGGAAATTTACATTGTGATTTTTGAAATTTTTCAGTTATGGATGTGTGCGTGTGTATAGCAGTATAGCTTGACATTTGTTTTCTTGCAAGACTTGAAGTACTTTGCTCCATGTTCTTCTTGACTTGATGGTTTGTGAAGAGAAGTCTGCTGTTATTTTAATGGATTTTCCTTTAAATGTGATGTTTCTTTTCTCTAGCAGCTTTTCCTGTGCTGAATTTCTGGGATCTTGACTATTATATGTCTGGGTGTGGTTTTAATTGGGTTGATGATATTTGGAGTTCTGTATGCTTTGGTGGCCTGAATATCAGATTGTTTCCCATATTTGGGAAGTTTTCTGCTATTACTTCTGACCATATTCTTCTTATACCATTTGTATGAACGCCTTCTTTCTCATTGATTCCTGTTAGTCTCACATTGTTCATCTTTGCATTGTCTTGCAGATGTTGAATTATTTTTTTTTCCTGCATCCTAGTTGTTTTTAAGAGATCTTTTTTTTTACCTCTTCACTAGCTATAATGGTGTCTTCAAGATCTGAAAGTCTGTTTTCACTTTCAAACATTTTTCCAGCTGTGATTGATGTTTTCGTTTCTTGTATAGCACTTTGAATCTGCTTCATGCATTCTATTTCTTTCCTATATTGCTCATTCAAGGATTCCATCATTTTTCTATTTTCTTCTTTTTTTTTGTCAGTGTCTTTTTTCAGAGCACTTAGTGCTTCTTTCGCTATAGTTATCATTTCTTTTTTACTATATATATATATATATATATATATATATATATATATATATAATATTTGTCTTTTTGAGACAGGGTCTCACTGTGCAATTCAGGCTGGCTTTGAGTTCACTTTTGTGGCCCAGGCTGGTCTTTAACTCGCACTGATCCTCCTGCCTCAGCCTCCCAAGTACTGGGATTACAGGCATGCGCCACCACAGCTGGCTTCTCTTTTTTACTTTAGAAGTTATTTCTAGGGGCTAGTGAAATGATTCAGCGGTCTAAAGCACCTGCTTAGGAAAGCATAGGCACCCACAAGGACCACAGTTTGATACCCAGCACCATATGCTGTGCCAGCCCCATGCCCATATATTTTATTATGGTTGAGCTGCCCATAATGAATGAATGGAAGGAAGGAAGAAAGGAAGGAAGGAAGGAAGGAAGGAAGGAAGGAAGGAAGGAAGGGAGAAAGAAAGAAAGAAAGATTATTTCTGATTTGATTTCCTCTATACCTTTCTGCAGTTGTTTCTTTACTTTAGACAGACACTACAATTTCAGAGATTTCAGGTGTGTGATTTCCAGTTTCTTCTATGCTATTGTCTCATGCATTTGTTCTGGATAGGCTCGGGGGCCTGAGAGTGCATTTTGCTCCTCTGTCATTTTGTATAGCACTGTCTTCTGACTTTTGGTGTAGAACTTAGGTAGAGTTCTCACCTTAGCACTAGATATGGTTCTACCAAGTTCAAACTCAACCAGGTGGGTGTGGCTTGGTTCTGGCTGCTGTGCTCCACTTCTTCCTGTTGTAGCCTTTGGAGAGGAACCCTCTGTGTCACTCTAGCAAGATGTTCTGCTCTTGGATCAATGGGGTGGGTCTTTGGCCTCTGCAGGGAGTTCCCCACCAGATACTGGACTCTAGGTCAAATGAGGATGAGGTGGGCCCCAGGTCGTCTCACTCCCAAGCTGGACAGGGCTCTGGGTTGAATGAGGACTGAGTGCCATGGGCGTTCTCACACGCCATGGCATTTGACTTTATCTCAAAATTTTAAAAAGAAAGAAAGTGCTGAGGATACAAAGGCTCTGAGTTCAATCCTTAGTCCTATAAAAAAGAGAGACATTTAGAAATTGTAGTTGCATTATTATATGTATGACTGAGATATAATCTCATAGGTCCATTCCTTCATCCTATTTATGCTGACTTTGATCCCTCTTCTGTGCTGGTGAGTTCTTCAAGGAAGATCTGGACTCCTGGACTTCTGCCTAGAGTTTGGCTGCAGCCATCTGAGAATGAGGAGGACGGTGACACTCAAGACATCAATATTCTCTCTGTGTCACTGTGGGTCTCCTTTGTCATCCTTGCCTGTTGTCTCATCTAGAGGCTTTGATTTTGCTTTCTCTGGAGAGGAAAGCTGTTATTTTCTGCCAAAGAGGGACATGGAGGGGGGCAACTTTTCCTCCTTTGGCTAAGTAGAGATAGGAGGGACTTTGGCATTGGTACCGCTTTGTAGGCAGGGCTTCAGAAGCTCCACGCTTTGCCCCAACTTCAGCCCTAGTTCCAGAGTTATTTCATGCCACAGTTCCTGAGCCTTATGGGGGGATTTTGCTGACTAAATCATAGCAGCTGTCCATCCACTTTCTACAAGCCAAAAATGTGTTGATCTTTCTATTAAGCTCACACCCCAGTCCTAGGTTTGTTTCTGCCTTTTTATTTTTATTTTTATTTATTTATTTTTTTTTTGTCTTTTTGAGACAGGGTCTCGCTATGCAGTTGAGGCTGGTCCTGCACTCACTTTTGTAGCCCAGGCTGGTCTCGAACTCGCACCAATCCTCCTGCCTCAGCCTCCCAAGTGCTGGGATTACAGGCGTGAGCCACCACACCCGGCATTGTTTCTGCCTTTTTAAAAAACATTTTTATTGGCTTCCTAGTGGTGTTTGAAAGGGCCCAAAGGAAAGGTGTGTTCAGTGCATTATTCTTTAATGGGAAGCTTAAACAATCCCTTAGATAGTACCAAATACAACTTCTGCTAACATGTGTTGGGACTTACTCTATGCAAAATCCTGTGGTAAAAATTGTGTATGTTTTTCTTTGTGGGGAGGGGGTAGCCAGGGATGGAATTCGGGACCTCATGTTGGCCGGCAGGCTCTGGCTGCTGAGCTACATCTCTGGGGCCCCAAACTGCATGTGCTATCTTATTGTTTCCCTTATTTTGATGAGGACATTGAGATTCACAGACATTCACTTGCTTATAGTCATGCAGCTGGGAAGCTCCCAGCTTGTTTATTTCAATTAGTACTCTTCTGCTGCTTTTGTCTTTCCTGTATAGTCGCACCCAAGGGGCAAAATGCCATCATTCTCCTGTTTCCTAGCTCAGTGACTGTTTGTCCCACTGACCAATACATGGTGTGGCTCTGGTTATTACTTTCTCTGCCTCATTCTTCATCTGTACCCAGTAGCAGGTATACCTTCTGTCTGCCCCTGCCCCTTTGCCCCTGTGCCACCCAGGTCCAGGCTAGGCCTGCTGCGTGCATTCCTGCTGCACTGGTATGATTGCATTAGTTGGTTGGCTTAGGGTTCAGCCTTCAGTGTGCTGCAGTCCATTCTTTAAACTGCAGCTGATGTGCTCTTTTCAAAATGCAGGTGTATCTGACTCTGAGACTCCCTTACCAAAAATGGCCTTTTGTGGTTTTAGGAGAAAGATCAACAACCTTGGTGTGGCTGGCAGAGCTGTTCTGCATGATCTGCCTGTGCCTGCCTTTCACCCAGCAGCACTTCCTGCTTACTAAGCTGGAGACCCTGGCAGGCTGTTGTGGCCTCAGCTGGGCCAGGCACTCATCCACTCTGGCTGCATTCTCTCTAGGTAAACCCCATCTTTCCTCTTAATTAGCTCCAGATCATCCCTCAGATCTCAGCTCAAATGTCAGTTTATCAGAGAAGCTTTCCCTATCCCCATGATTAGGTTACATCCTTCCTGCTAGTTCAGTGCTTTTATAAATTGCATTTTGTACTTTTCCTTGGTAGTATAATTTTCATTTATGCATTTGATTACCTGTCTTTTCTCACTTGGCTGTTGGTAGGTACAGCGGCCATTTCTATTCTAGTTGCAAGAGTATTCACAGTATCTGTCAACAGTGCTTTATAGTTGCAATGTCTCATTTCCAACTTGGAAGAATGAAAGGGCTCTGAATAGTAGTCACAGAGGAATGAGCGTCTAGAGGGCTTAGCTTGATGTAGGAACCCTTATGTTCTCTCACAGTGTGGTCTTACATTTAGGTGTTTGCATTTCATTAGGCACACGCCTTGTAGATTAGGCACATGCAGGTGCCAGGGGCAGAAGAGACAACACTATCTCTGTGTCCTGCAGCTTATCTTCAGAAAGATCAACAACCATTCACAGAGGGAGAGGCTCTAAGACAGTCTCCCTTCCCCATCCCACCCCCATTCTGTTTGTCACAGTTGAGCATGATAGGTATCGTTACTTTGTATGATTGTAGGGGATGCAGCATAGCATTGAGCTCTCAGTTATGTCAGCCTATATCCAATAAAGGGAACCTTTTCCTTCCTGCCTTCTTTGTTACACTTGAGCTGTTTGCAAGGAAGGGCAAAAGCATTCCTATAAGCTTGCATCTTAGGATGTTTTCTTGGCGTTTGAAAAGCATAACCAGACTTGATTTATTTCACTCCTCCCTAAATTGAGCAGCAGTCTTAGATTGTAACAGCATTTCTGAGTTTTCCTTTGCCCTCTTATCATGCCTGACAGTGCTGAGGGTGACATAGGTCCTTTAGGACCTCAGCTTTTCTTTGTGAGTTATCAGTAGCATGTTGCTATTTTCAAAAACATTAATCTGCCCTATGAAAGCACTCATAATAAAATCCAAATTCACTCAAAGGTATCTTTTGTTCTGCTCTATAGAGCAAGAAGTTAGTTTTCTTTTTGTCTTTACAAAATGAATACAGAGATGTTGTTCAAAAATATCTCCACCACAGGCCCGTAATCCTAATATTCCAGGAAGCTGAGGCAGGAAGATCACAAAGTTCAAGTCTAACCAGGAAAATTAGTGACTTAACAACACCTCATCTCCAAATTAAAGGAGGAGTTGGGAATGTAGCTCATTGTGAAGGCCTTGGATTTAATCCCTCATGTAGGATTGGGGTTCCCATTCCTACAGATACATATATTTAACTTTAGAATTATACTCCTTGTCTTTCCAGTTCTGAGTAATGAAAGACAGACAGAGAGGCAAAGGACAGAGTGGAGTTGGGAAGGGAGTATATGTGACTCATGGGTGACTTTAAATTTCTACTGTATAAAGTTTTCTAAATCTGTTGATATCCTTTATTCCCAGGGGTGACCCATGGCAGAAGTTCTTGATCAGGCTCTTTGCTGACTCCTCCTTACCTTTCATGTTGTTTTCCTCCTGCTTTCTAAGTGCTTCTCTACGTTCATCTTAGAGAATTTTGTTTTCCAGCTAGACTGAACTTGGATTAGTTCACTGAAATCAGAGTAGTCATTGCAGATGTACTTTCTGTACAAAAGGTCACTTCCTTTCTAACCAAGTCTTGTGTCATGGCTATAGTTCAGGCTAGCTTTGAACTCACTGTGTAGCCCAAGCTAAGCTTGAAGTCATAGTGATCCTCCTGCCTCAGCCTCTTGAGAACTGGGATTGCAGTAAATTAGAAAAGGTCTAAATATCCAGTAGAGGAGGAGCAGGGGGAATGTTTTCAAGGAGCAAAGGATGATTACACTGCAGGACTCTGAGAGGACATACAAGATTATAACAAAGCCCTTGATTTAGATCTCCAACTGCATGGAGTACTGTTATACACTGCTCGCTCAGATGTGAAATTCTGTGACTATGGTTCTTAGGACCAGCACAGTACATGTAGTTTAGGAAATAATACTGTATTTGTAGGTGATTTAAATATGGCATTAGATACATCATTTATTTAGATGCTGGGTATTGAGCCCAGGTCCTCATACACGCTGGATAAACACTTTCCCACTGAGTTGTATCCCCAGCTCAGCAATGCAGTGTTTATCTCTTTGCTTTTACTTTTGGCTCAATCTTTTTCCTAATCAGGAGAGTTAGTTTTATGAGTCTTCTGATCAGGGTTTTGATTACTGAGTAGTACAAAAACAAGTCATTTCTACATCTCGTGGTTATGGGTGTTCCCAGCAGGGTTTTAAACACATCACCACTACTACCATGATGCTCCATATACCTAGATACAACATTCAAAATGGGCAGACATTCTCAGGACTGTTTTCAAAGCTGTTTTCCTTTTATTTTCTTTCTTCTGAAAGCTTATCCAGCTTTCTTGGCATGGAGCAACACAGAATAGTAAGTATGAGTTTCAAGGTTACAGCTAAGCTGACTTGTCAACAGAAAGTAGTCACAAGGCTAATCACAGTCTTAATCTTATTTCATGCATCTCTGCTTTGAGGTAGAAGTTTTCATTCATAACTTAGAGGAAATGAATAGTTACAGATTCAAACTTGCAGATAGCTCAAAAGAAGTCAAAGGATGAATTATGAAACTTACTGGATGTTAGAAAATACTTTGTAACATTGGCCAGTTTGTGGTTATTGGTTGTAAAATTTTTTCAGAATTGAGCGCTACCTGAAATTTCGGTGTGAGAGAGTGCTTGCAGCCTGCTTTGGGTTCCTGAGCTGGAAAGCTCCTCGCTCTCAGAGCTGTTCTCTGGTGGAGCTGGCTGGTCAGTCATGCTGGGGAGGTGGGGGAGGGGAGGGTCACATCCTTGGAGGAGCTTTGGGGTGACTGAGCATCCTTCCAGGTGATCACTTTGTGGCACTGTACCTGTGCTTTTCCTGACATTGATGTACTTTCTATGTTGTGCTACAGCAAAGGGTCAGTCTTTATCTTTGCTCTACCTGTTTAACCCTCCTACATTTTTAAAAAAATTTTATTTATTTATTTTTTTCTTGTTTCAGAACCTTTGTTTGTTTATTCACTCATTTTTTAATGGCCGGCTCAGCCTGCCCCTAGGGCAGGGCTGGTGCAGCATGTGGTGCCGGGGATCGAACCGCAGTCCCAGAAGCCGCCCAAGTTTTCCCAAGCAGGGGCTTTAGACCACTGAGCCATCCCGCCGGGCCCCAAACTGAGAGCCTAATGTGAATATTTTACAGGCTGATTTTTTTTTTTTTTTTTTTTTTTTTTTGGTAGGACTGGGGTTCGAACTCACAACCTTGCACTTGCCAGGCAGGCACTTGTGCCACGGAGCTATCTTCCCAGCTCCCTCCTCCTACATTTTTATATGAACTGAAAATCAGGAAGACCAAAGGAGTCAGGAAAGTGGAATGATTGTGGAATTACATTTGAGGTTCAGATTGTCTGCTTTCTACCTTTTTACATGATTGCGCCAAATGAAAACTTCTGCTATCTTTTGTTTCTTTGACTGTGAGCTTTCCCCTGGAGTTTTGGAACACTGTACTTCACATTCTATTCTAACGTTGTTTCTAATGAAAAAAAATCAAGCAGGTTGTTTACAGTAATCACTGCTGGGTCATTGATATGAACACAGAATTAGTTTTATTGGAGAAAAAATTATAGAAGAATGACATGCTGTAGGGATGTTTGTTAGTAAAGGATGGTAACAGATTTTGAAATAATTCAGAAAAAATAGGGACTGGTGATATAGCTCAGTGGCATAGCACTTTCCTGGGAAGTGTGAGGTGGTGAGTTCAATTCCTTGTACAAAGAAAAAAAACAAATGATGGGTATATGATCTCATCCAGCTTCTCAAAACTATAAAAATAAGATACCACTGTATCATAACTGATTACATCCTACCTCTCCCCTCCTTCCCCTCTTCTTCCTTTCCTTCGAGCTTTGTTGTCCTCCACTCCATTTTCCCAAAACAAGACTAATCCTTCTGTCTTTTCTTCTTTTAGGACTTTCCGTGATGCCTCTGAAGATGTGAAATCTTCAGTCGACTGACATGGCTTCCCTAGGAAGTTCCACCTTGACAGAGAGTTCAGCTCTGCTGGGGCCTTCTGTCCTTGCAGCTGGGCCTGGCAGCCAGAGCCCAGAAAAGGAGCAGAAGCTCCTGGCCTTAAGAACAACTGACAAGAGACAGTTTGCTGTGGGCACTTTCCATTTAAAAACATAGTTTGAGAGTTCAGACATCTGTTCACTCACTTAACTATTGTTATGATGGCTTGAAAAGTTTCAGTTTATACACTGTACTATGGCTTGACATTTTTTCACTTTATGTTTATTATTATGATATGTACTTATAAAGTTATGTTAAGAACCCTAACTACCTGCTGTTAAAAGAATATACAAGGGCTGGGGAGATAGCTCAGCCTGTTTGATCCCTGGTACTGTTAAAAAAAAAAAAGAAATGCAAGTTAAAAGAATGTATAGGGGCCAGAGATATAGCTCAGCAGCACAGCACCTGCCTGGCAAGCTTCGGGTCCTGAGATTGATTCCTGATATCGAAAAAAAGAATATTCAATATAGTTTTTTTCTCTTTACAAAATCCATTTGTAGTCTTTTCCATGACACCTTTTAAGAGAGTATGTAGTTATATGAGCAGGAAAAATGAACTTTCTGCCTTTTTGGCACAATGTGCTGACCACTCTTTGACAAAGGGAACAAACCTTAAGTACAAGAGTGGTGTGACTGACTCGATGTTTAGCTGTGTATTGCATCCAGAGGAAACACAGAGAGACTGAAGCTTTCCCCCCACCTTCCCTATGCTTCCATTACAGTATTATCGAAATTCAAACTTGGCTTACCCCATTACATTAGAATATTGTAGCTGCTGTGAAGGGTAACGGTGTGATCTAATTTGTGCTATTACTACATTTTTTCTTTTACATATTTTAGGTAAAAATATCTCAGGTATAATGGTACTCTGATTTATTAAATGTATCTAGTAGTATCTTACACTTTCTGTCATTTGCACAGTGCCTTGCACATAGGATCCTGGATGAATGCTTGCTGAGTTCAATTGTTACTGAAAATATCTCAGATCTTACAACACCCAACATAATGCTTTATATTTTATACAGTCCTTTTGTGCTTCGTAGCTCATGACCTCTTCACATCCACTTTCATGAACTTTTATTATTTTACTGAGCTGCACACTGAAGGGAAGCCCTAGTACTCAGCAAAGTAATGACTTAGGTGTCCCACCTTTAGTGAGATTTGGAAGCTCTGCTCCACTGTAGAGCATTTCTTCTAAGATTTGAGGCAGTTTTTCCTGTACTGCGAGCTGGAATAGGCGTTGCTATCTATTTGTAATGAACGCTTACTGAAAAGTTAGTGATAGTATTGAGACTT
Organism: Myocastor coypus; assembly: GCA_004027025.1. NCBI lineage: Eukaryota > Metazoa > Chordata > Mammalia > Rodentia > Myocastoridae > Myocastor > Myocastor coypus. The sequence goes on along the minus strand of PVJA010003878.1, from coordinate 6,418 downwards.
GCACCCAGCTCTTAGTTTTGTATTCTTTCCACTGTTTAAAACAATCAGCAGGCCCCTCCCATGTTCTTGAGGAACTGTAGAGTGGAAAACATGCTTTTGGAGGAATACTTAAAAGTAGAAACAGCTGGATAGGTGTCTGTCTGTAGTCCCAGCACTTGGAAAGTTGCGGTGGGAGGATTGTGGTGAGTGTGAGGGCAGCCTGGGCGACAGAGTAAGTTCAAGGTTGGACTCTGTCTCCAAAAATAAATAAATAAATGCAAGAATAAGTAAAAGTGGAAATAATTTTTCCAAAAAATTCTCACTAACTTAATGATTTTTAACTTATAAGCTTAAATTATTCATGGGCTGTGGATATAGCTCAGCAGCATAAGTGCATGCCTGGCAAGCACAAAGGTCTAAATTTGATTCTTGGTACTGCAGGAAGGGAGGATATTACATATATAATATATATGTATCCCATCCAGAAAAGACTACATGATGACTTTACTATAACACAGTATGCTACTTTAAAATTTATTCCTATGAGTCCTTCATTTATAGTTGTTAGTTTGTCAAGTATTAATTTGACCATTAATTAGCTTGTTCTTTTCAGTTGGTTATTTGGAGATTTATTCATTAACTCATTTCTTGAGAGTTTGCTAACCTCCAGGGTCTAAGCCCAGGACTATAAAGGCTGCCGTAAGAGATAACACTTATGACCAATGAGATGGTTCGGCAGTCTGAAGTGCCTGCTTAGGAAGGCCAAGCACAGGGACTGCAGTTCATCCCTGGTACCACATGCTGCGCCAGCCCCACCCCCAGGGCAGGCTGAACTGGCCATTAAAAAAAAAGGAAAAAGAAAAAGAAACTTCTCCGTCTTTCCTCCTCTCTGCTGCTCTAAATCTCAGCCCTCCTATGCCTTTACGGGGCTCTAGGGGTAATCATTGGGTTAATAACTGAACATGGCCAGGCATGGTAGCACACACCTGTAATCTCATCACTCAGGAGCTAAAGCTGGAGAATCTCCATGGATTCCTGTCTCAAAAAAAACAAAACAAAACAAAAACAGCTGCTCTCACCTGAAATCTTAGCCAGATCACATATAATACTAAATTTGAATATTTTGTGAGGGCTATAAAAAGAAATTAGGTTTTTATGAACTATATACTGGTAAATATAGCTATAATTAACACATTCCTAAGGCAAATATTTTACACAATGAATTAGTGGGCATATACAAATTAAATTCCTCCAGAGTACTTTCAGCTGTGTAAAGTAAAATTGCAATAGACTGAACTTGAGCTAATATATGGCTTTTGCTGGGATAAGTATGAGTATGAATACCATGGTCTTAGAGGGGAACACTAAGCCCTAAGAGAGTAGCTTAGAGCTGTGTAAATAGCAGCTGTCATGTGATCCCACCCCAATATGCAGGAGTAGAGGTGCCTCACAGTGCACATTTGGGGCCAGGAAAGTCCAACTGTCTCATTACTTCAGTGACAGCCTAAGGGCTAGAACCCTAAGGCCTGGGCTACCAGCTGGGGAGGCTCAAAACAGAAGCACACTGGCATGTGTCCACAGGTACAGAGTAATTTCACAGTATGTTCACAGGACATATGGGGAGATCAGTTGATATGGAAAGTTAAGACACCTCAGCTCAAATCTCAGAGATACGTTACCCTAATGAGTATGCATCAGAATTTGACCCAGAAAGAAGGAGTTTCCCGATACCAGACAGTGCAGCAGAGAAGTAGAAGTAGCTTTGGTAAAAACTAAGTACAGAAATCTGTCACAGTGTTTTGCATTTTAGAGGTTAAAGATTAGTTTCAAGTTCACATTCACTATTCATTTGGAAGCTGAATGATTGAGGGTAGGGTTAAAGCTCAGTACACAGATAGCATAGGACTTTGAGATAAATTCCACATTATGTATGCCCTGCTTAAATCCCACAGTGTATTCCTGGAAGAATCTCTTAAACTGCCTTTGATGCCCGCTTTAAATAGTGCTTAAAATTGAGAATTTCCTAAACCCTCTCTGTGAGAGGTAGTTAAATGCCAGTTTTTTCCTCAGTTTGAGACTAAGATGGGGTTGACTTTTCTTTTTTGGCCAGTTCAATCTGCCCTGGGGGTGGGGCTGATGTAGCATGTGGTACCAAGGATCAAACCATGCTCCTTGCACTTGCCTAAGCAGGTGTTTTAGACTACCAGTCCCTTGAATTGACTCAGCTGTGGAAATACACCCAAGATGGGGGTACCTGTATTTGGAAATTCCACATTTAAACAAACTGTAGTCTGTGGAGATGGCAGTTGCTTGTTCTTGTTGAAGAACTGCTGCAGAGTTTACAAGTGAGGTCTTTGGTTAACATTTTAATATGTGCTTTTAGGACTGTCCCGTAGTTCTGGCACCCACTTTGGTCATATTGGTCCTTCAGGAACCTGTTACTGCTGGCCAAGAAGTACTCAGAAATCTAGACCATGATGAGGTAGGTCAGAGCAAATTAATTTAGGTGAGCTATCTAAAGCTTTCAACCTAAGGTTTATAAAAACCCTCAGGACTTCCTATACTGTCATACTAACCTTACATTCTTGAACTCCTAAGACTGTTCCTTGGTATTAAAAGTAGGACTTTGAGGACTGTTTCTATACTGGAAATAGCATCTGCTCCCATCATATTAGTTGCAGTTGTACACAAGTACTTCTTAGTTTTCTAAATGTCTTGCTTTATATGTTTTGCCTTCATACTACATTCACTTTATTACATCATTAGTGATAACTTGGAAAAATACACATCTGAAGGCATGTAGCCATTTTTTTGATAAAAGTAATCATGAGAATTATAAGTCAAGATGGTTGATCTAAGGCCCGGGAGATAGCTCAGTGACTTAAGTGCCTACCTGGCAAGTGCAAGGTCCTGAATCCAATCCCTGGTACCAAAAAAAAAAAAGATTGTCTGGTAGAAGTTCTGTGCTACAATACTCTCTATATAACTATGTGATCCTATCATTTTCCAGAGAAGGAAACAAATTTTCATTTAGAGGAGCCTGACATACACAGCTAGTTAGTAATACAATAGTAATAAAATTCATGGGTAGAATAATTCCTTTTTTTCCCATCACATTCAACTTCTCTTTTCTCATAATTGGACAGCTTTTGGCAAAATGTTCTTGACACCAGTCGTTTTAAGAGATGTTAATAGATGTGGCCCGGCGGGATGGCTCAGGGGTCTAAAGTGCCTGCTTAGGAAAGCTTGGGCAGCTGCAGGGACCGCGGTTCGATCCCCGGCACCACATGCTGCGCCAGCCCTGCCCTCAGGGCAGGCTGAGCCAGCCATAAAAATAATAAACAAATAAAAGTTCTGAAACAAGAAAAAAAAAATTTTTAAAAAGATGTTAATAGATGTAAGAAAAAAAAAAGTGTGTGTGTGTGTGTGTGTAGTCCATTGAGGAATGGTGAATTTTTTTCCTTCCTTGGGACTTCTAAGAGTTTTTATACTATGATACGTTATACATCTATAAGAAGGGACAAAGACTGTTCTGCTTTAGATTGTGCCCCCTTCGTTTTTTCTGAGTATTTCAAGGGACCATGCATGACCTGTAGAAAAGATGGCTCTAGGTCAGGTGTACACCTTTTAGGAGAGACATCGTATCCCATCCCAGTGATTCACTTGAATCACTGAATGATGAATCTCTTCTGATACCATGCAGTCTGTAGTAAATCTCACAGTGCAGTTTGATACTAGCAAGCAAGCACATTTACCATTCAGGACTATACTTAGGTTGTTTTCTACCTGTGACATATACAATCAATGTTTAATTGGCATATGTTTCAAGGATCAATTGAGTGCAAATCCAGTAGTGATGTGTTGATAGAACATTTGAAGATTGCTTCTGTGTGGCTTGCTATCATCTTCAGATTCCTTTGGGCACAGCCCTGGAAGCCTACGCAGTATTGAGCACTAGAGACTCTGAAAGGGTTTTTTCTTCTTTGTGGTTTTTGTGTATGTTTTCTCCCTCTGAATTTGTGTCACAAAAGAATGGAGTCAGAATTTGGTTGCAGAATTCTGACCCCAAGTCCACGTTTTTTTTACTTCATTACCTGGTTTCTTGCTGTTATTCTGGATTTACAATGCACAATGAGCCAGGTGTGGGGGCAAGTGCCTGTAATTCCATCACTCAGAAGGCTGAGGCACAGGGATTGCCACAAATTTGAGGCCAGTCTGAGCTACAAAGTGAGTTCAAGGCCAACCTGAACTACAAAGTAAGATCCTGTCTTAAAAAAAAAAAAAAAAAAGTACACTAAAGGTATGGAAGCAACACCTTTGGCTAATCATGAAATACCAATTCTTTTGTATTATAGAGACCTCACAGTATTACTTTTACTGTAACTCTCCCAGAGAAAACCCTTTGTGTCCTTTGCAGTACCACTTAAGTGACTCGGGTGTATTTAAAATATCATTTGGTTGTGAAACTAATATTGGACAGTGGTTGTCATTACCTATGTAACTTTGAAAATGTAGGATCCTCAAGCAAAGGAGAGATGCTTTGAGAGTGGGAAGGAATATTGAAATATGACAGTTATTACACACATACTGTTTACCTTTAGCTTGTTTTGACAACCTACTGATGTAACTTCTTTGAAAATGTAAAATATATTTTGAAATAAAATTAATAGTGTTGAATGAATCAGTAATTTAAGTCTCGTGTCATGAGAAATTTTATCTTTAGCATAGATTTCATGAATACATCTGTGTTTCAGGCCTTAGATATTACCTTTTCCCTTGGTGCCAGTGCCTACCATAAGTTAGGAAATTTGATCAAAAGTAAGGATGGTTTGTCTTTTGAGTGGATACCTTAGAGGTTAAGGATCTACAGCAGAGGCTGGGTCCTGGATCCCCCGCCCTGCACACTCAGGAAGGTGGCCCTGTTGATAACAGGTGAGAAGGCAGGCTGAGAAGACTTGGAAGTTCAGAGCTGGGTATGGTAGTAAATGTCTGTGATCTCAAGTACTCAAGGAGAGAGATCCAGGAGGATTGCAAGTTAAAGCTCAGCGGGGCAGCTTAGTAACTGGTCTCCAAATAGGCTAGAGATACAGCATTCACTGGTAGAGAAGTTACCTAGCTTGCACAAGACTTTGAATCCAATCTCTAGCCCTGTCCCTCCTGTATGTCACCCCACCCCCATGCTGAGTTCAGGAGGAACTTTTTGAATGAAGACAGATCCACGCTTGGCTATCTTCAGTACCAAAGATGTCTCTGCACCTCAAGGAGATGAAGCTTAACTCTTAACTGGCAGGTGGGAGCACTGCACAAAACATTTCAGTAGTGCTTGGGAGAGAGTTTTGAAAGGTAATAGTGTCCTCTTTTCAGTCTGGCATGTGATGGGGAGATGACCTTGGCTGAGGTGTAAAGCTGGGCCAGCTGGCCTCACTGGCACCTTGGCACTGTTCTTCCTGAAACAGTTCTGCATGCTTCTCGGTAAATTGCTTGAGCCTAGAACTCCTTCAAAGAGTGCCAGCGTCTGACAGCCTCCTTTAGCTGTAGTGCCAAAGACCTGAGGGAGAGAAGTGCTCTTCAGCTCTGGACAGGCTCACATTGGGCCATGGGTGATTCTTAGCCTTACCCCTTAGTGACTTTGGTGAGGGACACACGTTCTTTCCATTCAGGGAACAGTTACTGAGAAATCACTCTGTGCTTGACCCTAGAGAAAAAGTAATTTTTGAAAAGTAACTGTTGAGGCTGGAGATGGATCTTAGTGCTAGCCCACCTGCCTAACGTAAAACCAAAACTTCTTTCGCGTTTTATTCTTTGAATAAATAGGAATACGCACCATCTTCATGTGAAGTAATGATATATTTCTTACATGAGCATGTCTGATAAATGATACATTTTCGATTCAACTCAGTTTGAGAAATACTCAGCAAGTAAGGGGAAAAGGAAAAATGGAAACTTCCTCAGACCTGTCCAACTCCAACCCAGGCCCAGGCCCCACCCCTCAGCCCTGATCTAATTCTGCTCTACTAGTTTTAGCCCTAGAACAGCTTCCAGAAATCTGTAGGAATTCGGAATGGACTTAGAGCAAATCCCATTAAGGGACGACTGGAAAGCTGTGCTGGGGACTATTGTCCTCATGCTGGTTTGAGGTCATGTGACCATGGCCGGCGTCCTGGGGTCTCCCCGCTGGCCAGGAGAGACACTTGATACCCTGGAACTGGGAGAAAGGGGCCGGGATGGAGATGCGCGGGTGTCCCTGATTGGGGGCGGATCTGTGGGGTACGCCTTGGGGTGCGGGACGGGGCAGAGGCCTGGCGCCCGGCTGAGGGTGGTGAGGCTGGGGGCGGGGTCAGAGAGGGGGTGAGGCCGAGGCGAAGGCGCGCTGCCGAGGGCGGGGAGTTGGGGGCGGGATTGGGGGGGGCGGGGCCGAGGCCAAGGCGCGCAGCAGAGG